>JAYEVE010001145.1:0-76950 GCA_036346375.1 Guadua angustifolia
CCTATCGGTAATTTGTGGACCGCTATAAACCATCGTAGCATTTGTGTTTTTTTGGTCTTTGGGAGAAAATAAATGTATTTTAATTTTTTGTGGACCTAATCGTAATTTCAGTTTTTTTCGGGTCCATTTTGCTAAAACCACTGGGGAGGACTGAACGTAAAACATGGATCTATGGACCGCTATAAACCTGTCGGCGAATCTGTTTTTTGTTTTTGGGAGAAAAACGTATTTTCTTTTTATGTGATCTAATCATAATTTTGATTTTTTCTGGGCCCATTTTGCTAAAAACTGTTGGGCGTAATCCCGATTTCTTTTTTTTTAAAATGAATCGCTAGGACCCGTCGACGAATCCGTGGATTGCAATAAATCGTCGGCAAATTTGTGTTTTCTTGTCTTTGGGAGAAAATAAACGTATTTTTGTTTTTTGCGGACCTAATCGTAATTTTGGTTTTTTCCGAGTCTATTTTGCTAAAACCCGCTTGGAGGACCTGAACGTAAACCATGGAGGGATCTAAACATATTTTCGGATATTTTCGGGTACTTTCTATTAAAAATCAATAGAAGGACCTAAACATATTTTTGAAATTTCCGGAGAACTTGCTCACGAGATAGATGACGTGGCGTGGTTGAGGGGCCTCCAATCCTTAGCACTATAATATATAGTTCTAGGTTGAGTCTTGCAATGCAATGCTTCACCGCGAGGAAAAAATCTGGCACGAGTTTTTTACAAATTAAATTTGTGGAACCACGGGTCTCTTTTTTCAAAATAACCGACGGAATGATCTATTTACGATTCCAAATTTTTTTAAATCTTTCTGGTCGTAAGAACCGGCATTTTTTTTGCAAAATAATCGGTGAAAGGACCCGCTCGTGATTCCAAATTTTTTTAAATCTTCCGGGCCGAAAGAACTGGCACCCGCGTTGAATTTGCGTAACAATAGGGTTCTTTCTACAAAATAACAGATGGAAGGACCTATCCGTGATTTTTGATTTTTCAGAGGGCTTTTCCAGGAAACCGGTGACGTGGCCGCCTGCATGCGCCTGAATCCTCCCAGCTTTAAGATATACCAGCCAGAGTATGCAATGTGCAAAATTCGGGAAATCTGATCGTATTTTCGTTTTCCGTTTTTTCTTTTTAAAATTGATCGTTAGGACCCGCCGAGGAATCTATGGGTTGCTATAAACTTTTGATGAATCTGCGTTTTTTTAGAAAACTGTGCGAGGGATATAAATGTAGCTTCAAAATTTTTCGGGTCTATTTTACTAAAAAAATCGACGAAAGGATCTAAACACGATTTCCAATCTGGCTATAAACCTTCAATGAATCTGTGTTTTTTTAGAAAACCGCGCGGAGGGACCTAAACGCAATTTCGATATTTTTCGGGTCTATTTTACTAAAAAACCGTTGAAAGGAACTAAACGTGATTTCTAATTTTTCAGAGAGCCTCTCCACGAGTGCCGCCACCTGGCACGGCTGAGAAGCAAAGGATCCTTGGCGCTTTTATATATAGTATATCCATTCCTACAGGAAATATAGAAAAATCTCCGTATTCCAAACGATGCCTTAATCCTTATACTCTTCCAAACGATGCCTTAATCCTTATACTCCTCTTGCCGTTTCTTTCGCCCCATCTAAAAACACACTAGGATAGTTTACGTGGCGTATACGCCGCGTGCGTTATTTTTCGCGAGAAAAATTTCAATTTTTTTCCGTTGGTGTTTTTTTAAAAAATCATCGAGGAAACGCGAGAAACGGTTGAAAAAACAAAAGTGCATCTGCGTTTACGCTAAATCGAAAGGTCATTTTCGTGTAAAACAATCGGAATGATCCAAACGTCAATACATTTTTTTTCGGTATCTATTTAGAGTTCTCTTACGAAAGATCCAAACGTCAATACGTTTTATTTTTTAAATCGCCAAAATAATGAGCGAAACGGCTGAAAGACCACATTTTTTTCCGCAGCGTAACACGCCACGCGTGTCGTTTTTCGTAGAAAAAAATTCTTTTTTCCGGCGGCCTTTTATTTTTTAAATCATCGAAATAATGAGCGAAACGGGGAAAAAAATAGAGAGATAGAATTGTAGAAATATCTCTTTTGACGAATTATATGGAAAATATTGGAGACCGAGCTGGAAAACCGTGGTGGGGAAAAAGTCTAGAGGGAAAAGAGTGAAAAATTATTAGAGACGACAACCTTCTTTTGTCGAAGCTAACACTCTACGCGTTCACCGAGTAACAATACATGTTTTAAAAAATATCAGAGATCGAGATGGGAAATCGAGGTGGGAAAAAAGTCTAGAGATAGAGCTGCACAAATATTTTCGGCGACGAAAACTTTTTTCCCCGGGAAAAACGGAGAAATGACCTAGACGTAAGGAGCAAGGACCTGTTTGTTACGTTTTTGGACATGTCCGCTATCCTGAAAAATTAGAAAAGGACTTGTTTGCGATTTGAATTTAACGGGAGTTTTTCCAAAAATGACGATGAGGGACCCAAACACGATTTTAGGAAAAAATATCTTCCTCTCACAAAATATCGCGAAGGACTTATTCAATTTATAAAAGGACCAAAATGCGAAACGTTTTTTTGAGCCGAGCTGGCCGGGCGGCTCGAGTCGAGCCGGCTCAAACGAACGCGAGCGCGGCAATTCTCCCGGAATTAGGAGACGGATGATGACTCGATAGGGAAGAAAAAGATGTGGACGCCACTAGCTTAGCTTAGCTCCAGTGCCAGCGCTGTAGAATCTCCGCAGGCCAGCGAAGTTGGCACTTGGCAGGTCGACCGCCGCCGCCAGCCACGAGAGAGATGTTAACGAGGAAACGAAGGCAAGGCTGTTGAGTAGAAGCAAACATCACTCACGAGTTGCCAAAACCTGCAAGCAAACTCGTTAGCAGGTTCGCATCTTCAGCTCAAATCACATTCTTACAGACTGATACATCACTATCATTTTATCTATATCAATTCTTAATTTTTTTAGAAAAAATCGATTGTGATAGATGACTTAGAAGGAACATTAATAATAATCACTATCGGTTCTCAGCTTAGAAGTGATTGTGATGTAGCACTGAGAACATCACAATTGGTTTTTATGTGAGAAGCGATAGTAATATGCATAGTCATCACTATCAATTCCCACATAAGAAGCGATAGTGATGAGCACGTTGATTCTCACAAAAAAATCGATAGTGATGTGCACGTGCTTGTCGCTATTGCTTCTTTTGTAAGAAGTAATAGTGATGTGCATACTCATCACTATCGGTTCCCACATACACATCACTATCGTTTCTTATGTGGAACCGATTGTGATGACAATGCACATCACTATTGCTTCTCGCATAAGAACCGATTGCGATGTGCATGATCACATCACTATTACTTCTTATATGAGAACCGATAGTGATGTACGTACATATCACTATCGCTTTTTAACTGAGAACTGATTGTGATGTGCCTCGTTAGGTTATTTATACTACTTGAGCTAAACTCTTCTTTATTGTTGTTCCAGAGGAGATTTCTCCGCTGCCACCCGAAAAAATAGCTCATATTCTGTGGTTAGAAGCAATACTTGGGTGAGAAAAATTGAAATCCTCAAGAGTGGTTGTTAAGAGGGTAAATTTGAAGCCCTAGCTTGAGGAGATTTTCCCTCATTTTGCAGAATTTGTGGTTTTCTTAAAAAAAATGTGAGCATTTCTTCAATCCCCTTCAATTTTGCACTATATAGTTTGGTATGTCACGAAAAAATTTTAAGTTGTACTGGTATTATGTATATCCTATCAAATTTTACACCCTTTATTTGACAATCACATATGTATTTAATTATCTTTGTAGTGCTCTTGTGTTAATCTGAAATTATTGTTTCTGTCACATGATGAATGTTAGAGTTTAGACTGCGAAACCTATATCTTCCGTTCGAGGGTGCTTGTTTATAAATATGCCAATTGAAATAGCATATTTATAAGCAAGCAGTCTCGAATTGTCCACGTTCTTTAGACAGTTTGAGAATATGTAGTTCAGGCAAATTCTTGAGCTGTTGTACAACACTAGAGTAGATTTGGTAGCATCTCCTCGTGGTGTTCTCTAGCTACACACCCCTCTTGACCTGTTGTCGAGATGTGTATCTAGAGAACAACGAGGAGATACTGCTAAAATTTTCTCTGGAGTTATACAACTGCTTAGGAACTTATCCGAACCACATATCCTTGAATGAGATTAGGACCTAACCTATTTAGAGATTAGGAGTAATCGTTGGTATTCTTGTTTTGTTCCGTTGAAGTTAAAAAGATGTGCAAGCTGCTGCACCATATAATTAGTTGATTCAATATCATTGTTGATATTTATAATGTATTTCTCCTAACTAGGGAATTAAAAGCTCTTAACTAGGAAAAGCTAGGTATCAATCGGGAGTACATTTATATATCTGTTCCGTGTGTACCAATTGATAGCCGTCGATATTTTTTACTTTACGATCTTGGACTCTGTGAGTAACGCACCATACAACATGAACCGATGACTTTCATAGGATTTCGCAAGCTTTCTAACACTCAACACGAGTTGCAGGATAGTAAGGCAACGAGCTACGACAAATCAACACCTAGTTGGGTTCGTTGACCCTGTGCTTGTGTCAGTGACCATGGGTAGACCTCAACCAGAGTTCGTTGCCGACTATATAAAGGGGGCATTGAATGCTGAGTCGAAGAAGGATTTCGTTCGATTTGCACCATGAGGAGTAAGTAATACTTTACCCTTCAATTACATGTACGCACTTAAACTGCATGCGAACTTATTTTCTTGCATCGCATACCATTTAATAAGTAATCATTGGTTCTACTCGCTCGCGTTTCGAGTGAAAATACGGTCTACACTTTTAACTTTCGACGAGAAGAGACCGATAATCACGCGATCAAGCCTCTTTGGAGTAGTAAGTACATTACTATGACCTAACACTTTCTGAATTTAACTACGCTCATTTTGACTCAATGGCATCTCTCCAATGTATATAGGGATTTCTCGGCCTACGTTGATAAAGAAGGACACCACGATAACAAAAAGGGCAAGAAGTGGAGTATAAGCCTTTCAAGATACAAGTGCCTAACATATATACAATTAATTTTTTCTCGACATCTAATCTTAGGTGTGTTAATTTCTTTCTCTCTACATAGTGTCATCAATAGGCGGCAAAGGATATAGCACATGCTGATCGTGATCGACGGCTCACATCTTTTCCTAAGGCATATGTATATACATAATAATACACTTAGTCTTTTACATATAAACAGAATCAACTCTAATAACAAAAAGAATCGATTCTAATGTACATTCGTGTAGTAGTGTCAATTAAGTCGAACAGGCCTTCTCTTGCGAGCAACACGGGATGGCCAAAGCCATGTATACCCCGGCCTGCCGTGCAGAAATTATAACTCTGGTGAGGAATGCATCATACGCGCAGTCGCTAACTCAAACTTCACAACATGCAATGAGGTTAAGAATTTCTGCTGCGAGTAAACAATACATGGGTTATGATGATTAAAGGGAGAAAAACAAAGCTTATTATGCGGTTCGAGCGCCATATGTGAGATAGTCAGCTGGAAGTCCGAGAGAAAAAATGACGCCTATCAATAGGGAAAAAAAACCCTAAAGCGTTGTTTACAAATTAAGGACGAGCTGACCAATGCTTCAGTATTTTCTGCAAATACAAGTTACACAAATTTTAAAGCAAATAAAAAATAAATAATCACTATCTATCTTTTATTTATGATTTAATATTTATACCGCTATCGAAAAAAAAGCGTGAAAACATCTCTCTAATCATGCACCCAAGATGCATCACAATATCGATACAAACTATAAATTAATTAAGAAAAACAAGATGACACGTCACTCAAAAGTCAAAACGACACACCTCCACACTTGATTGACTTGCAATCTCCAAATTAACCCCAGACAAACGATCAAACCATGCACACGCAGATACACACGGACAGAACTAAGCAATATATGCATCCGATTAATCAATGTCACACGCGCCACGCCATTAACAAGGTAGCTAGTACTTGTGCTCGAAGTCCTCGGTGGCGCGCGTGGGCTGGTACCCGATGCCGTGCCGGTTGTTGGGGAACACCATGAACACGTAGCCGGCGACGCCGCCGACGACGGGGGGCAGCACGGCCATCATGGTCCTCTCGTTCACCTCCATCGCCGGGTACAGGCACGACACCGTGTCATTGTCCAGCAGCGCGATGGTGGCGAACACCAGCAGCGACAGGCCCGCGTGCACGAAGTCCCCCGCGCGGAGGCGGTACCCCGACAGGTCCCTGGTGGCCGCGTCCGGGTCGGCGACGAAGGGGTGCAGCCCACGCGGCGTGACGACGCCGTAGTAGACCCGGCCGTCGGAGCCGACGTAGCTGTCGGTGAAGGAGGAGAACGCGCAGAAGCCGCCGCAGAGCGCGAGGAGAGCGCCGCAGAGCGCCCTGTTGTAGGCGGAGCAGTGCCCGTTGTTGGTGACGAGCGGGCTCAGGAACTGGAACAGGAACACCGTGCCGCTGGGCAGCAGCTTGATCAGGTCGGCCACCCCGCGCAGCGCCCTGTCCGCCATGCTCACGTTCCTCGCAGGCGCCGCCATCAGCAGTTGCCGCCTCGTCTTGACGACGCCTTCTTCTGCCTAGCTAGCCTTATTAACTTGTGTTCTTCGATCTATTGGTCACTAGCTAAGCTAGATGCATGCCTACTTCTTGCACTTCTGGGCTACTGATCTTGGTGTGAGCAGAATGGCTTGTGATCTGTGACGATTTATAGGTGTTCGTACTGCTTGCCGCAGGCTAATCTTCTGGAAGAGCCTAGCAAGATTAGACGGACGAGTAGTAACTAAAACGGTTGCTTGGAAGGATATCTTTTTAGGCATGCATGTTGGTTTGCTTGTACTCCTGGATGATACAGATGGCTTTTGTGCATGCTTGAAGGCAGAGACATGCATGCATGCTCTTCGTTGCTCGCTCGCTCGTCTAGCTCTTTTTTTTTCTTGAGATTTGTGGTGAACATAGACTTGCTTGCTTTGGCATGTGTAGTGAAGCGAGAGGTAGTGCAGATTTTCCTTGCTTTGTTGGGAAGATATATATGCGTGAAATCAGTGGGTACACGTAGAAAAAAAATAGAAGAGATGGTCAATATTACTGCGCTCTTTTGTATTCATGATGGACAGCCAGTAAACTCCTTGAAGTCCTGCAGGTACCACAGGCACAATGTTCGGAGCTGATACACCGGCTCCTTCACGCTTTATGTGGAAGTATAAGTGAATTGCTCATCTTTATCGTCAGTGTAAGTTTTCGGATAAATTGACTAGTGTATTTAACTCAATATAATATTAGAGAAAAAAAATTTAAGTTCAAGTGCCACTTGGCACAATTAAAAAACTAATTATAGCGGTCTACGCCATTGCGTGAGATGGACACGATAGAGCAGGAGTACGCTGGTTGTGTGAAGGAAATGATGACTAAGACTGGATACTGATCGATTGGTCGGCAGTACACATGAGACAAGTGTGGTCTGTTCGTGGGTTAGATGACTTAGTTGGGACTTTGGGGGGCGGGGGGGATGGATATTTTCCTCGCTTGTTAGTTAAGTTTCTAGCTAGCTACCGATCGATAACCATGCATGCATGCCTGCTTCTTCTCGATATGATCGTGCTAGCTAGCTAGCTCTTCATGGCGTATAAAGGAAAAACATATCTTCTCTCACGACAAATTCACTTTGCCTCCGCTTGTTACACACGTAGCTAGCTAATTAATATGGAAATTGCTAAATAGCACTCAGAGTATTTTTTTAGTTTATGAACACTTTTTTTTTGTCTAATCTTTAGCTGTGATTGGTGACGATAATTCAGCGCAATTTCGTACCTTTTCCGGTGGTGCTTGCGGTGGAGGTGCATGCGTTGTTGCTTAAACAATACAAATACCCCGAGCATTTGCGTTATTTTTGTTTTATCTTTGTTTTTATCCAATTTTACCGCTTAATCCGGTACAGTTCTCCGCAGCAATGCACATGCTGACGTGGTGAAGTTCACATAAGGTGTATTTGTTTCAGGGAATAGGCTGTTTGGTTGTTTGTACTAAGTGATATATGTATGAAATGGTTTAAGAAAAAATTATACGTGTGTTTGGTTGCTTAAGGGTATGTATGGTTATTGTACCAAGTGATACATGTATGAGATGGTTCAAGAAAAAAGTTGTCCATGTGTTTAGTTGCTTGAATAGAACTATCCCATTCTAGATGATGAGCCGGTAGATGTTAAACCATTTCATTCACCCTAAACAATAGAACCAAATAGAATCTCATCCTATCAACCAAACACACGCTAAATAGAATCAACCTATTCTAGATGGTGAGATACAAATTTGAAGAACATGTTTTATAGATATTGAATCATTCCGTTCACCTAAAATTAATAGTAGAACCAAATGATACAAGATCATGCCATTCAACAATTCATCCCACCAACCAAATGTATATGGAACCATCCATGATATAGCCTATTCCTTTTTAAAAAGACACTACAAGAATTCAGTTATGGGCCGAGTGTGAAAATAACAGGCCGAGTGCACACTCGGTGTAGATAACCCAATGTCGAGTGTACTCTCGTTGTAGATGCCTCTCGGACAAAGTCATCTATCCCGAGTGTGCTCTCGGAATGTACAACATCTATTCCGAGAGGGCACTGAATACACTACACCATGGCACACATTTGACGACAATGATGTATTGGCAAAAATGCGTTATTGGCGACACAAAATAATGTCGGCAAATCTATAGACTACATCGATAGCCAATCTGTGCGGCATTGATCGCGTAATGTGTCGGCACATTTTCTCGGCGTTGATGGTTAGGCAAAAAAGTGCTCAAAAGAATTCTCGATGCCTTATCACGCCGGTAAAAGTACCATAGTTACACCTTATGTGTTGGCAAATGTGTCATTGTACATTAAAAACGCACGTCAAAATGCAATCTGCGAAGTGGGAAATATATCTGGGAAAAAAGAGGCGCTCTCACGAAAAAAATACCGCTATTGAGCCATCTACGCCTTACGCCCATCTCTCTCTCACGCTACCTCACGCCCATTCTCTCTCTCACGCCATCTCACGCCCAAATTCCCCATTCTCTCCCATCTCACGCTTTTAAATTCCCCATTCTCTCGACAACCGTCGACCGCTTATTGCTCCGTCGCGGCCCCGGTGCCCTCTCGCCGCCCTCGGTGCCCTCCGCCGCTGGCACCTCGTCGACGCGTGTTGCCCTCAAGACGCCAAGACGACCCATCGCCCATGGCCGCCATCTGCGCCGTCTCGGTGGAATCTCCGCCATACCCGGCCGGGGTCTTCTGAAGTAGTTGTCAATCATGTATTTGTGAGGGATGCTATATTGCCTCGTCCATATGGAGCACTAACGCCCATTGGAGATGCTGCGTGGTCGATCCATTGCATGGCCACATGACGAGTAATAACCGATCCGCCTCTAATTCAAGTGAATTGATGGTCAACAACTACTAAATTATTGTAATTTTGGCGGATGAAGGATGACAACAAGTCATCAAGCAGCAAATAAGACTTAAGTTCGGAACAAGGCTATCACATTTTGGGAAGGTAATCGGGTTATATGCTCAATAGATTGAAACCAGATAGCTGCGTTTCATGTTGGAAATATTTTTTTAGAGTGAATTATTTTGTGAGTATTGTAGACATTTTGTGAAATTTACTCTAGATCTTTCTCAACAATCGCTTGGAATGCATGTGGAAGTTGTCACAAAAATGTTGGATGTCCGGATGTAGCTAGCCCAAATTCAGGTCGAGCCTATCTGCATTTGATTGTTGCGTGCATGTGTCGATTTCCTATTTTCTTTAGAGAGAGGCTATATGTGTTCATATATATGTCCCTTTCCATTACATATTTTAAGTTGATTATTGAGCAGTCTTAATATTATTATTTGATCTTTTCTATAATCCAATTGAGCATTTCTATTAACAATGATTTTAATGTACACTATAGTGAAATCTTCATGTATCCCAAAAAAAGCATTGGTTGTTTTGACCATTTGTTTGCAAAATTTCTTTGTCATGTCGAGATAACATTGGTTGGTTTCTCAAAATGTTTAAATGAGCGATCTTGTAACAATTTGGGAAGAAAAACTTATGATTTCTAGAGTGATTGAAAATTCTTTTTGGAGCTAGATACTTGTGACTTGTGATTTCAGCTTGTAAGCTCCACGTAAAGTTGCTTTCTCTGTTGGTTCCAATTTATATTTGAAATCCAACCTGAAAAGACCTCATGAGAGAGGAGTTAAAGCTAAGTTTGCACTAAACTCTCAAAAAAGCCAATAGCATTCCAAACATAGTATAAATCTTGAAGCAATCAACCAACAAATTATATATGTTGGTTCATCATTTGTGCCAAGTGGTATTTGGGACTTGGTGGTTTGTGGGTCAAGTTGCCTCAAGATTTGTGTTGCCTGATAGCACGATTGGGAAAGGACCGAAACTTGTTTTTCTTTAGGGAGGGCGTGCTTTTCATCCTATTATTATTATTATTATTAATATCTTTGTGTTCTGAATCACGAGAATTGAGTCGTCTCTTGTGGAGGGCTAGAACTCTTTTATTCCAATAGCCTCAAATATTGTACTTGCTTCTATTTCTTGAGTTTACATCTTCGTGAAGGTGACTGATTTTAATTTATTTGGACATCAAAACGTTTTTTAGGCACGAGGAAAGAAGACACTTTCGACTTTTGGGCAGCAAGGGAAGGAGCTTTTGGGGCAAGAGCTTTTTGGGCGTGAAGGGAAGGAGCTTTTGGCGTGGCCAAGGAAGAGCTTTTTCACAAGAGGACCTTTTAGGCGAGAAGGCAAGGAAGCATTAAGCTTTTCAAGAAAGCTTCACTCTTGAAATATGGATGCATGTAGTACCTTTCGAGATTGACTTGGATGTACTTAGTATAGTTGACTTGCGATATGCATGGATGATGTATGCACATGCTAATTACATGAATCACTAATGTATGTGGACTTATGACTGCTTAAACATTTGTGTCACGGTCTTTGTATTGTCCTATTGAAGTTTTAATATTGCATTAGTATTTAAAATGCTCTCTTTGTTATTACCGATAGATTTATTGTTATCAATGTTGGCCTAACTGCGGTAGGTCGGTTTGTTGCTATAACGCCGGTAAAAGTGTTGGGAAAGGTACCAAGCGGTGTTGGTGGATTCGTTGCTATCCTGGCAAACAAAAGTGTCGGAAAAAGCTACTAATAGTCGGCAAATCTATCACCGCTAACCAAATCTATCTTGTCGGCTTAAAAGTTTATCATTTTGCTCACAACTTATCTGTCGGGCGAAAGTCTGACCGTTTAAGAAAACTTTCCCTGACGCGCTTCAAACACTCACTTGTTTAGGAAGTGTCGGGAAAAGTTTTGTCGACACATTCGTCGCTTCAAAAGTGGTATACGCTAACTGTACAAAGTGTTGGCAAAAGTGTGCCATGGTGTAGTGATATGACGTCTTCGTCCACGTAGGACAAAATAATACGAGGGCACACTCGGCATAGGTTACCAGCTGCCATGTCAGCAAACGCAGTACTATCTATCCCGAGTGGACACTCGGTCTAGTGAACAGGAAACTACTCGGATAACCCTAACTTGTTGGTACCGCTCGGACCGATAGGCTGTGCCGAGAGGGCACTCGGTCCACATGTCCACCTATGCCGAGAGGCCACTCGGGGTACTGAACAGGAAACCGCTCGGATACCCTAATGTGTTGGCATGTTCGCTCGCATGGGGCCCACAGACTGTGCCGAGAGGGCACTCGGTGGACCCACACCCTATGCCGAGAGGGCACTCGGTCCACCTGTCCACCTATGCCGAGAGGCCACTCGGAGTACTGAACAGGAAACCGCTCGGATACCCTAATGTGTTGGCATCGTCAGCTCACTGTGGGGCCTGATTGTCTTAGAGAGGGCACTTGGTGGACCCACACCCTATGCCGAGAGGGCACTCGGTCCACTCCGTCCACCTATGCCGAGAGGCCACTCTGGTATCCGAATAAAGAAACCGCTCGGATACCCTAATGTGTTGGCACGTTCGCTCGCGTGGGGCCCACAGACTGTGTCGAGAGGGCACTCGGTGGACCCACACCCTATGCCGAGAGGGCACTCAGTCCACCTGTCCACCTATGCCGAGAGGCCACTCGGGGTACTGAACAGGAAACCGCTCGGATACCCTAATGTGTTGACACGTTCGTTCACGTGGGGCCCACAGGCTGTGCCGAGAGGGCACTCGGCGTAGGGTTTCCCCTTTAGCCCTCAATCGGGCACACGAACACCATTTCCATCTGTTAGCCGCCGCAATTGCTGTGTTGCCGTTGCCCAGGCCTCCATCCACCTCCGCGTTTTGTCCGGCCCCTCCGCCACCTCGTCAGTGCCCGGCCGCCTCCATCCTCCATCCTACGCGTTCGTCCGACGCCTCATCGCGCTTATCGGCGCTTCTCATGCTGTTCTCCAAGCCGCTTCTCCTTCGCATCGCCCTCGCCGTGGGCTTCTCATCGCCGCTTTCCACGGCGGGCCACCGTCTGCGCCCTGCACTTCCACGGCAGACTGCCCTCCCCATCGGTGTTCTCCATCGCTTGCCGCCATCGCCGCCGCCTTCCATCGGCCGATGTCACCCTCTCGCCGCCTCCCCATCGCCCGGCCTCTCCATTGCCAGCCGACCTCTCTTTCCTCTTTCATTGGGCTGGGTTTCATGACCGCTCGTTGCTCTCCCCGCCACTCGCGACCGTCCGCTGCCCTCCCCACCGCCCGCTGCCTCCCCGCCGCTTGCGACCCTTCTCCCTCCGCGGTGGTATGTATGAAAATTTTGATTACTGAACCACGTGAATACCGTCATATATTATTTAACGTGCTTGCTTTGGGTGCTTTCTAGGTGAGTCCCCGAGAGTGCACTCGGCATAGCTTTGTTGTAGTGTTGTCCCCGAAAGTGCACTCGGCGTAGCCTTGCTCTATTGTTGTTAGAGGAACAATGTAAGTTAATGAATGCTAATTTATACTTTACTTTTGTCATTATTTATATTTGTTTTATTGTGATTACTACTATGTATGTTGATTTGAACGTGATGAAACAATGGCTTTAGTAACAATTGTGTTAGTTTATTCAAAACAATAGTTTTAGTAACAATTGTGTTTGTTCGAAACAATGGCTTTAGTTTGTCACCGTATATGCTAATTCATGCTTTACTTATGCTTTATGTTTTGGTTTTGGTTTACCACTGTATATGTCAACGTAATGTCACTGTAATTAATGCGGTTGTAATGTGTTATTCGTCGTAGTGGAGTTTACTAAATTTCTATTGGATGTGATATCGTGATTGGTTAACTAAGAACCCGCTAGAATGATATCTTGCTGCAAATATTTTACTCACTTTGAGTGGATGTCCTATTTTCTAGAGAGGTCATGCCGAAATTTTGTAAATTTTGGTGGCTTAGCTTTTAAGCTGGTCCTTAAGAGTTTAGAGGTTTGGTAGCATCCGTGGCGCTGCTTTGGCGCCGGGTGTTACAAATTGTGTTAGTTTGTTCAAACAATGGCTTTAGTTTGTCACAGATATGCTAATTTATGCTTTACTTATGCTTTATGCTTTAGTTTGTTCGAAACAATGGCTGAAGATCGCTCATAGATGTATACAGATTGGGAGAATGGGAGGACAAATATTAATTGGTTTAGAAAAATAAGAGAGTTTCTTAGTATCGCTTCTGGGCTAAAATCTAATCAAATGTTGTCTAGTTGCCCTTGCTCGGACATGTGGAAATTACAATAAACAAGATCTCCAAATCAGATCAGGTCATTTAGTGAAGAATGGCTTTACACCGAATACCTCGTGTGGACTTACATGGAGAGGCAAGACCGTCTGTCCTACTGGCCAACATGAGGAGGTCGATGAATCTCACCACATGAGTGACATGTCGAAGATATCGAGGATGCTCATGAAGCATCGAGTACACAAACGATCTATTGTAGCGCATTCTTTCTTCAAATTGGTCGAGTCCACCATGCACCCGATCCATAAAGACACTAATGAGATCAGATTCTCAGTTTCTCGCTTGATGTCTATGAAATCTCAAGACAACCTTTCAAATGCTGCATATGATGCAAATCTCATCTAATGCATGATCTTCTATCTACCACGCCGGATTCAAAATGCCTCGGACATTTAACGAGTCTAAACGATCGTTAAGTGGTGTAGGTATGTCGTATAACAAGATCGATGCTTGCGTAAAAGGATGCATGCTATTTCGAAGGACAACATTGAAAAGACAAAATGCAATGTGTGGAGAAGCACGCAGACGTGCGGTGGAGAATGATTCCGTACATGCTCGTCGAAAACGGCCTGCAAGAAAAATTTTGCGCTATCTTCCACTCATTCCTCGACTTCAAAGGTGCTATATGGATGCCAACACCGCCGCACTCATACGATGGCATAGAGATGGATATAGACATAAACCTGACATGATGGTACACCCGTCTGAGGGTGAAGTTTGGAAATAGTTTGATCTTGACTTTCCTGACTTTGCCACAGAATCCAGAAATGTACGGTGGGTCTGCAGGTACGATGGCTTCTCTCTATTTAGTTTTGCACGTCAAGACCGTATTCTTGTTGGACTGCTCTTTGTTGTTCCTTATAACTTACCTCCGATACCACGCATGAAAAAGGAATATGTGTTTTCACTCTAATTATTCTCGGTCCGGAGCATCCCGGCAAAAACATTGACATATACATGCAACCTCCGTGATGATGATCTACATAAGTTATGGGATGGAGTTGTAACATATGATAGATCTTCGAGAGCAGATTCAACATGCGAGCATGCTATCTATGGTCCATTAATGATTTGCCTCGCTTCTTGGAATGGTATCTCGACACAAGACACATGGGAAATTTGCATGTCCAGCTTTGTTTGGGAAACTTGTCTGCATTATGGTTGAGGAATGGTAAAAAGTACAGCTGGTTTGACTATCATCGACAATTTCTTAAAGCTGAACACCCATTCAGGCGGAGTCAAAAGGAATTCTAAGCGAGGCGTGTGTTCGATCCCTCCACCTCGCTCCCGACAGTGTCTAAATTCATAAGCGCTTCTAGATCAAGTACCAAGCCAAAGTAAAATGTAAACACCAATTTGAAGGTTTCTCGGGGACACATAATTGGACCCACGTACCAGGCTTCTGGAGCTTGCCATACTTTGAAAAACTCTTGTTGCGTCACAATGTTGATGTCATGCATACAGAGAAAAATGTGGCAGAATTGTTTTGGTCGACGTGCATTGATATTGCTGATCGAACTAAGCATAATGTAAAGGCCCGACTAGACCTTGCAGAGTTGTGCGATCGTCTAAACTATCATTTGAAGGAGAAATCTAACGGTACTTGGGAAAAGCCAAAGGTGGCTTTCTACTTAAATAGATCAGGAAAAATACTAGTTCTGCAATGGATGAAAGAGTTGAAGTTTCCAGATATAAGCAGTAAACATTAGACGGGGAGTCAACCTTCAACAACTCCGTGTGAATGGGACGAAAAGTCATGATTTTCACATCTTCATTGAGATTCTCATGCCGATAGCTTTCCGTGGATTTCTTCGAGAGCGCAGTGGATCTCACCGGCTAAGTTGAGCTACTTTTTAGGCAATTATGTGCCAAGGAGATAGATCCACAAAGAATGAGGGAATTGGAAGAAGAGATACCTATTCTTTTGTGCAAACTTGAGAAAATATTTTCGCTTAGGGTTTTTCACATGCATGATGCACATGGTTATCCATTTACCATATGAAGCACGTGTGGGTGGACTGCTCAATATCGGTGGATGTATCCATTCGAAGGTAAGATGTCCCTACTTTGTAAACTATTCTCGTGTGATGGGATGGCTAAATATCACGATTTACATGTGTAGGGCTCTTCAAAGATGTTAAGAAACCGGATAAAAACAAGGCTAGAGTGGAAGGATGCATTGTGGAGGCTTATATTGCGGAAGAGATATCAAACTTCAGATCATTATATTTCTCAAGTGAAGTTCAATCTTCTAGAAATAAGCGCCACGATATGATGACGGTATGAAGTCAACACTCGAATTGCACACTTAGCACTATGCAAGTCTCTCGGACGGAAACAAGGAACAATGGCTCTTGTATGTTGACACCAGAGGAGCATAAAGCAATAATGATTTACATATACACAAACACATTGGAAATGGATGATTTTGTTGAGTAAGTGCTCTATTTTGCTAATTTATATACACAAACACAAACACATGTATACTAATATATTTGTTAATTTGTTTGATAGCCAATATGATAAAACTGTCCGCTCAGTAAGGGACAACCATCTCGCCATCGAACTAGATAGGTTAAGGAAAAATAGGGCCGAGTTGGACATTCCAATTTCATTGATCTGTTCCAAAATATGTAAGTGAACAACCTTCCATTGATTACGTAAATAAATTAGATAGATTTATTTACTCCTCTTTCATATTTCCGCAAATGCATGAAAACTCCAAGCGCCCATCGTGACTTAAAGCGATTTGTACATGTCGGATCCGTGACATCGAAGCATGGAGATGATATCAATGGATATGATATCAATGGATATAGATTCCGCTCGCAAAGTATGAGCGGCAAAGGCAAATTTGACTATCATAATGCGGTGGTGTCTATACTAGCTCGAGAGGTAGTTCCAAGATCGAATATTACCAGATAATTGAAGATATCATCAAGTGACATTCCCCGGTGATAAACATTTCAACTTAGTTTTATTCGATTGTCATTGGTTCAATCCAACAACCGGCAGCGGCACTCTCCAAATATTGGTTTGGTTGAGATCAAACATGCATCAAAACATTTTGTCTTTGAGCCATTTGTTCTACCTTATCGTTGTCTAGACCTATCGGTAATTTGTGGACTACTATAAACCATCGTAGCATTTGTGTTTTTGGTCTTTGGGAGAAAATAAATGTATTTTAATTTTTGTGGACCTAATCGTAATTTCAGTTTTTTCGGTCCATTTTACAAACTCCGCCGGGAGGACTGAACGTAAACCGCGGATCTATGGACTCGCTATAAACCTGGCTTACGAATTGTTTTTTGTTTTTGGGAGAAAACGATTGCTTATGTATCTAATCATAATTTTGATTTTTTCGCCCATTTTGCTAAAAATCAAGTATGAATCCGATTTTTTTTTTAAAATGAATCGCTAGGACCCGCCGATTTAATCCGGATTGCAATAAATCGCTTCAAGCAAATTTGTGTTTTCTTGTCTTTGGGAGAAAATAAACGATTTTTGTTTTTTACACCTAATCGTAATTTTGGTTTTTTCCAGTCTATTTTGCTAAAACCCGCTTGGAGGACTGAACGTAAACCATGGAGGATCTAAACATATTTTCGGATATTTTCTGTACTTTCTATTAAAAATCAATAGAAGGACCTAAACATATTTTTGAAATTTCCGGAGAACTTGCTCACGAGATAGATGACGTGGCGGTTGAGGGCCTCCAACTTAGCACTATAATATATAGTTCTAGGTTGAGTCAAGCAATGCTTCACCGCGAAAAAATGCACCAGTTTTTACAAATTAAATTTGTGGAACCACGGGTCTTTTTTTCAAAATAACCGACGGAATGATCTATTTACTTATTCCAAATTTTTAAATCTTTCTCGTCGAAGAACCGCATTTTTTTGCAAAATAATCGTGAAAGGACCCGCCGGATTCCAAATTTTTAAATCTTCCGCCGAAAAGAACCGGCACCCGCTGAATTTGCGAATAATAGGTTCTTTCTACAAAATAACAGATGGAAGGACCTATCCGTGATTTTTGATTTTTCGAGAGGGCTTTTCCAGAAACCTGACGGCCGCTTCAGATACGTCAATCCTCCCAAATTTTAAGATATTACCAGAGTATGCAATGTGCAAAATTCGAACTGATCAGATTGCTTTTCCGTTTTTTTTAAAATTGATCGTTAGGACCCGCCGAGAATCTATGGGTTGCTATAAACTTTGATGAATCTGCTTTTAGAAAAACCGCAAGAGGATATAAATGTAGCTTCAAAATTTTTCTGGTCTATTTTACTAAAAAATCGATTTAAAGGATCTAAACACGATTTCCAACTGCTATAAACCTTCAATGAATCTGTTTTTTAGAAACCGCGTGAGGACCTAAACGCATTTCGATATTTTTCGGTCTATTTTACTAAAAACGCTGAAAGGAACTAAACGTGATTTCTAATTTTCGAGAGCCTTCCACGAAAGTGCCGCCACCGCACTACCGAGAAGCAAAGGATCCTGGCGCTTTTATATATAGTATATCCATTCCTAGGAAATATAGAAAAATCTCCGTATTCCAAACGATGCCTTAATCCTTATACTCTTCCAAACGATGCCTTAATCCTTATACTCCTCTTGCCGCTTTTCGCCCCATCTAAAAACACACTAGGATAGTTTACGTATGATACGCCACAAGTATGCTATTTTCATGAGAAAAATTTCAATTTTTTCCGCTGGTTTTTTTAAAAATCATCGAGGAAACGCGAGAAACCGTTGAAAAACAAAGTGCATCTGCTTACGCTAAATCGAAGGTCATTTTCGTAAAACAATCTAATGATCCAAACGTCAATACATTTTTTTTCAGATCTATTTAGAGTTCTCTTACGAAAGATCCAAACGTCAATACGTTTTATTTTTTAAATCGCCAAAATAATGAGCGAAACTAATGAAAGACCACATTTTTTTCTCATAGCAGAACACGCCACGCTGTCGTTTTCAGAGAAAAAATTCTTTTTTTCCGCGCTTATTTTTTAAATCATCGAAATAATGAGCGAACGGGGAAAAAATAGAGAGATAGAATTGTAGAAATATTCTTTGACTAATTATATGGAAAATATTGGAGACCGAGCCGGAAAACCGGGTGGGAAAAGTCTAGAGGGAAAAGAGTGAAAATTATTAGAGACGCATAACCTTCTTTTGTCGGCTAACACTCTACGCTGCTCACCGAGTAACAATACATGTTTTAAAAATATCGTAGATCGAGATGGGAAATCGAGGTGGGAAAGTCTAGAGATAGAGTCGCACAAATATTTTCGGCGACGAAAACTTTTTTCCCCGGGAAAAACGGAGAAATGACCTAGACGTAAGGAGCAAGGACCTGTTTGTTACGTTTTTGGACATGTCCGCTATCCTGAAAAATTAGAAAAGGACTTGTTTGCGATTTGAATTTAACGGGAGTTTTTTCCGAAAAATGACGCATGAGGGACCCAAACACGATTTTAGGAAAAAATATCTTCCTCTCACAAAATATCGCGAAGGACTTATTCGTAATTTATAAAAGGACCAAAATGCGAAACGTTTTTTTGAGCCGAGCTGGCCGGGCGGCTCGAGTCGAGCGGCTCAAACGAACGCGAGCGCGGCAATTCTCCCGAATTAGGAGACGGATGATGACTCGATAGGGAAGAAAAGATGTGGACGCCACTAGCTTAGCTTAGCTCCAGTGCCAGCGCTGTAGAATCTCCGCAGGCCAGCGAAGTTGGCACTTGGCAGGTCGACCGCCGCCGCCAGCCACGAGAGATGTTAACGAGGAAACGAAGGCAAGGCTGTTGAGTAGAAGCAAACATCACTCACGAGTTGCCAAAACCTGCAAGCAAACTCGTTAGCAGGTTCGCATCTTCAGCTCAAATCACATTCTTACAGACTGATACATCACTATCATTTTATCTATATCAATTCTTAATTTTTTAGAAAAAATCGACGCGATAGATGACTTAGAAGGAACATTAATAATAATCACTATCGGTTCTCGCCTTAAGTTGATTGGATGTGAAGATCGGAACATCACAATTGGTTTTTATGCGAGGCGATAAGAATAGATACCATCACTATCAACCCCACATAAGCGATAATGATGAGCACGTTGATTCTCACAAAATCGATAATGATGCCAAGACGCCGTTACGCTATTGCTTTTAGAAGTAATAGTGACGTATACTCATCACTATCGGTTCACATACACATCACTATCGCTTTTGCGGAACCGACAGATGATAACGCACATCACTATCTTCCGTGATAACCGCCGATGACAGTGCATTGATCACATCACTATTATTTATATGAGAACCGAGAAGGACAGACGCATATATCACTATCTTTTAATCGAGAATGATCTGGATGCTACTGTTGGTTATTTATACTACTTGAGCTAAACTCTTCTTTATTGTTGTTCCAGAGAGATTTCTCCGCCGCCACCCTAAAAAATAGCTCATATTCTCGTGGTTAGAAGCAATACTTGGGTGAGAAAAATTGAAATCCTCAAGAGTGGTTGTTAAGAGGGTAAATTGAAGCCCTAGCTTGAGGAGATTTTCCTCATTTTGCAGAATTTGTGGTTTTCTTAAAAATGTGAGCATTTCTTCAATCCCCTTCAATTTTGCACTATATAGTTTGGTATGTCACGAAAAATTTTAAGTTGTACCGGTATTATGTATATCCTATCAAATTTTACACCCTTTATTTGACAATCACATATGTATTTAATTATCTTTGTAGTGCTCTTGTGTTAATCTGAAATTATTGTTTCGCCACATGATGAATGTTAGAGTTTAGACTCTGAAACCTATATCTTCCGTTGAGGGTGCTTGTTTATAAATATGCCAATTGAAATAGCATATTTATAAGCAAGCGCCTTAATTGTCCACGTTTAGATAGCTTTGAGAATATGTAGTTCAGTATTTTGAGTCAGTTGTACAACACTAGAGTAGATTTCGGTAGCATCTCCCCGTGGTGTTCTCTAGCTACACACCTCTTGACTGTTGTTTAGATGTGTATCTAGAGAACAACGAGGAGATATCATAAAATTTTCTCGAGTTATACAACCGCTTAGGAACTTATCCCAACCACATATCCTTGAATGAGATTAGACCTAACCTATTTAGAGATTAGGAGTAATCGCTGGTATTCTTGTTTTGTTCCGCTGAAGTTAAAAAGATGCAAGCCGCTGCACCATATAATTAGTTGATTCAATATCATTGTTGATATTTATAATGTATTTCTCCTAACTAGGAATTAAAAGCTCTTAACTAGGAAAAGCTAGGTATCAATCGGAGTACATTTATATATCCGTTCGGTGTACCAATTGATAGCCGCGATATATTTTTTACTTTACGATCTTGGACTCGTGGAGTAACGACCATACAACATGAACCGATGACTTTCATAGGATTTCGTAGCTTTCTAACACTCAACACGAGTTGCAGGATAGTAAGGCAACGAGCTTACAAATCAACACCTAGTTGGGTTCGCTGACCTCGTGCTTGTGTCGCTGACCATGGGTAGACCTCAACCGAGTTCGCTGTCGACTATATAAAGGGGGCATTGAATGCTGAGTCGAAGATGGATTTCGTTCGATTCCCGTACCATGAGGAGTAAGTAGTACTTTACCCTTCAATTACATGTACGCACTTAAACCGTATGCGAACTTATTTTCTTGCACTGCATACCATTTAATAAGTAATCATTGGGTTCTACTCGTTCTCGTTTCGAGTGAAAATACGGTCTACACTTTTAACTCGATCGAGAAGAGACCGATGGCCTACGCGATCAAGCCTCTTTTGGAGTAGTAAGTACATTACTATGACCTAACACTTTCTGAATTTAACTACGTTCATTTTTGACTCAATGGCATCTCTCCAATGTATATAGGGATTTCTCGGCCTACGTTGATAAAGAAGGGACACACGATAACAAAAAGGGCAAGAAGCTGGAGTATAAGCCTTTCAAGATACAAGTGCCTAACATATATACAATTAATTTTTTCTGACATCTAATCTTCGTGTGTTAATTTCTTTCTCTCTACATAGTGTCATCAATAGGCAGGCAGTGATATAGCACATGCTGATCGTGGTCGACGGCTCACATCTTTTTCCTAAGGTATATATACATGCATAATAATACAAAGTCTTTTACATATAAACAGAATCGACTCTAATAAAAAAAGAACCGATTCTAATGTACATTTATATATTAGTGTCAATTAAGTCGAACAGGCCTTCTCTTGCGAGCAACACGGGATGGCCAAAGCCATGTATACCCCGGCCTGCCGTGCAGAAATTATAACTCTGGTGAGGAATGCATCATACGCGCAGTCGCTAACTCAAACTTCACAACATGCAATGAGGTTAAGAATTTCTGCTGCGAGTAAACAATACATGGGTTATGATGATTAAAGGGAGAAAAACAAAGCTTATTATGCGGTTCGAGCGCCATGTGAGATAGTCAGCTGGAAGCCTGGAAGTCCGAGAGAAAAAATGACGCCTATCAATAGGGAAAAAAAACCTAAAGCGTTGTTTACAAATTAAGGACGAGCTGACCAATGCTTCAGTGTTTTCTTCAAATACAAGTTACATAAATTTTGAATCAAATAAAGAAATAAATAATCACTATCTATCTTTTATTTATAATTTAATATTTATACCGCTATCGAAAAAAAACGTGAAAACATCTCTCTAATCATGCACCCAAGATGCATCACAATATCGATACAAACTATAAATTAATTAAGAAAAACAAGATGACACGTCACTCAAAAGTCAAAACGACACACCTCCACACTTGATTGACTTGCAATCTCCAAATTAACCCCAGACAAACGATCAAACCATGCACACGCAGATACACACGGACAGAACTAAGCAATATATGCATCCGATTAATCAATGTCACACGCGCCACGCCATTAACAAGGTAGCTAGTACTTGTGCTCGAAGTCCTCGGTGGCGCGCGTGGGCTGGTACCCGATGCCGTGCCGGTTGTTGGGGAACACCATGAACACGTAGCCGGCGACGCCGCCGACGACGGGGGCAGCACGGCCATCATGGTCCTCCTGTTCACCTCCATCGCCGGGTACAGGCACGACACCGTGTCATTGTCCAGCAGCGCGATGGTGGCGAACACCAGCAGCGACAGGCCCGCGTGCACGAAGTCCCCTGCGCGGAGGCGGTACCCTGACAGGTCCCTGGTGGCCGCGTCCGGGTCGGCGACGAAGGGGTGCAGCCCACGCGGCGTGACGACGCCGTAGACCCGGCCGTCGGAGCCGACGTAGCTGTCGGTGAAGGAGGAGAACGCGCAGAAGCCGCCGCAGAGCGCGAGGAGAGCGCCGCAGAGCGCCCTGTTGTAGGCGGAGCAGTGCCCGTTGTTGGTGACGAGCGGGCTCAGGAACTGGAACAGGAACACCGTGCCGCTGGGCAGCAGCTTGATCAGGTCGGCCACCCCGCGCAGCGCCTGTCCGCCATGCTCACGTTCTCGCAGGCGCCGCCATCAGCAGTTGCCGCCTCGTCTTGACGACGCCTTCTTCTGCCTAGCTAGCCTTATTAACTTGTGTTCTTCGATCTATTGGTCACTAGCTAAGCCAGATGCATGCCTACTTTGCACTTCTGGGCTACTGATCTTGGTGTGAGCAGAATGGCTTGTGATCTGTGACGATTTATAGGTGTTCGTACTGCCGCAGGCTAATCTTCTGGAAGAGCCTAGCAAGATTAGACGGACGAGTAGTAACTAAAACGGTTGCTTGAAGGATATCTTTTAGGCATGCATGTTGGTTTGCTTGTACTCCTGGATGATACAGATGGCTTTTGTGCATGCTTGAAGGCAGAGACATGCATGCATGCTTTCGTTGCTCGCTCGCTCGTCTAGCTCTTTTTTTTTTTCTTGAGATTTGTGGTGAACATAGACTTGCTTGCTTTGGCATGTGTAGTGAAGCGAGAGGTAGTGCAGATTTTCCTTGCTTTGTTGGGAAGATATATATGCGTGAAATCAGTGGGTACACGTAGAAAAAAATAGAAGAGATGGTCAATATTACTGCGCTCTTTTGTATTCATGATGGACAGCCAGTAAACTCCTTGAAGTCCTGCAGGTACCACAGGCACAATGTTCGGAGCTGATACACCGGCTCCTTCACGCTTTATGGAAGTATAAGTGAATCGCTCATCTTTATCGCCAGTGTAAGTTTTCGGATAAATTGACTAGTGTATTTAACTCAATATAATATTAGAGAAAAAATTTAAGTTCAAGTGCCACTTGGCACAATTAAAAACTAATTATAGCGGTCTACGCCATTGCGTGAGATGGACACGATAGAGCAGGAGTACGCTGGTTGTGTGAAGGAAATGATGACTAAGACTGGATACTGATCGATTGGTCGGCAGTACACATGAGACAAGTGTGGCCTGTTTGTGGGTTAGATGACTTAGTTGGGACTTTTGTTGGGCGGGGGATGGATATTTTCCTCGGCTTGTTCTTGTTAGTTAAGTTTCTAGCTAGCTACCGATCGATAGCCATGCATGCATGCCTGCTTTTTCTCGATATGATCGTGCTAGCTAGCTAGCTCTTCATGGCGTATAAAGGAAAAACATATCTTCTCTCACGACAAATTCACTTTGCCTCCGCTTGTTACACACGTAGCTAGCTAATTAATATGGAAATTGCTAAATAGCACTCAGAGTATTTTTTAGTTTATGAACACTTTTTTTTGTCTAATCTTTAGCTGTGATTGGTGACGATAATTCAGCGCAATTTCGTACCTTTTCCGGTGGTGCTTGCGGTGGAGGTGCATGCGTTGTTGTTAAACAATACAAATACCCCGAGCATTTGCGTTATTTTTGTTTTATCTTTGTTTTATCCAATTTTACCGCTTAATCCGGTACAGTTCTCCGCAGCAATGCACATGCTGACGTGGTGAAGTTCACATAAGGTGTATTTGTTTCAGGAATAGGCTGTTTGGTTGTTTGTACTAAGTGATATATGTATGAAATGGTTTAAGAAAAATTATACGTGTGTTTGGTTGCTTAAGGGTATGTATGGTTATTGTACCAAGTGATACATGTATGAGATGGTTCAAGAAAAAGTTGTCCATGTGTTTAGTTGCTTGAATAGAACTATCCCATTCTAGATGATGAGCCGGTAGATGTTAAACCATTTCATTCACCCTAAACAATAGAACCAAATAGAATCTCATCCTATCAACCAAACACACGCTAAATAGAATCAACCTATCCTAGATGGTGAGATACAAATTTGAAGAACATGTTTTATAGATATTGAATCATTCCGTTCACCTAAAATTAATAATAGAACCAAATGATACAAGATCATACCATTCAACAATTCATCTCACCAACCAAATGTATATGGAACCATCCATGATATAGCCTATTCCTTTTTAAAAAGACACTACAAGAATTCAGTTATGGGCCGAAAAGAAAATAACAGTCGAAGTGCACACTCTGTGTAGATAACCCAATGTCGAGTGTACTGCTGTAGATGCCTCTGACAAAGTCATCTATCCCGAGTGTGCTTTGAATGTACAACATCTATTCCGAGAGGGCACCAAATACACTACACCATGGCACACATTTGACGACAATGATGTATTGGCAAAAGTATATTGGCATAACAAAATGTGTCGGCAAATCTATAGACTACATCGATAGCCAACTGCTTCGGCATTGATCGTGATGTGTCGGCACATTTTCTCGTCGTTGATGGTTCCGCAAAAAGTGTCGCAAAGAATTCTTGCCTTATCTCCGGTAAAAGTACCATAGTTACACCTTATGTGTTGGCAAAATGTGTCAACATAAAAAAAACGTCAAAAATGCAATCGCTAAGTGGGAAATATATCTCGAAAAAAAGAGGCGCCGCCTCAAAAAAAATACCGCTACGAGCCATCTACGCCTTACGCCCATCTCTCTCCCACGCTACCTCACGCCGCCCATTCTCTCTCTCACGCCATCTCACGCCCAAATTCCCATTCTCTCCCATCTCACGCCCGCCCCAAATTCCCCATTCTCGACAAATTTCCGACCGCCTATTGCCCTCCGGCCCCTCGGTGCCCTCTGTCCGCCTCGGTGCCTCCGCCGCTCACGATCAAGTTGTTCAAGACGCTCAAGACCGACCCATCGCCCGCCATCTCAGGCCGCCTCCCTGGAATCTCCGCCGCCCGCCCCTGGTCTTCGTGAAGTAGTTGTCAATCATGTATTTGTGAGGGATGCTATATTGCCTCGTCCATATGGAGCACTAACGCCCATTGGAGATGCTCGTGGTCGATCCATTGCATGGCCACATGATAATAACTCGATCCCTCTAATTCAAGTGAATTGATGGTCAACAACTACTAAATTATTGTAATTTTTGGCAGATGAAGGATGACAACAAGTCATCAAGCAGCAAATAAGACTTAAGTTCGGAACAAGGCTATCACATTTTGGGAAGGTACTGGGTTATATGTCAATAGATTGAAACCCGATAGTCTGCTTCATGTTGGAAATATTTTTTAGAGTGAATTATTTTGTGAGTATTGTAGACATTTTGTGAAATTTACTCTAGATCTTTCTCAACAACGCTGGAATGCATGTGGAAGTTGTCACAAAATGTTGGATGTCCGGATGTAGCTAGCCCAAATTGATCGAGCCTATGCAGCTTTGATTGTTGCGTATGTGTCGATTTCCTATTTTCTTTAGAGAGGCTATATGTGTTCTCTATATATGTCCCTTTCCATTACATATTTTAAGTTGATTATTGAGCGCCTTAATATTATTATTTGATCTTTTTCTATAATCCAATTGAGCATTTCTATTAACAATGATTTTAATGTACACTATAGTGAAATCTTCATGTATCCCAAAAAAAGCATTGGTTGTTTTGACCATTTGTTGCAAGTCAGTCACATGTCAAGATAACATTGGTTGGTTTCTCAAAATGTTTAAATGAGCGATCTTGTAACAAATTGGGAAGAAAAACTTATGATTTCTAGAGTGATTGAAAATTCTTTTGGAGCTAGATACTTGTGACTTGTGATTTCAGCTTGTAAGCTCCACGTAAAGTCGCTTTCCCGTTGGTTCCAATTTATATTTGAAATCCAATTTCAAAAGACCCTGAGAGAGGAGTTAAAGCTAAGTTTGCACTAAACTCGCCAAAAGCCAATAGCATTCCAAACATAGTATAAATCTTGAAGCAATCAACCAACAAATTATATATGTTGGTTCTGGCTATTTGTGCCAAGGGTATTTGGGACTTGGTGGTTTGTGGGTCGGGTTGCCTCAAGATTTGTGTTGCCTCGACAGCACGATTGGGAAAGGACCGAAACTTGTTTTTCTTTAGGAGGAGCGCTTTTCATCCTATTATTATTATTATTATTAATATCTTTGTGTTCTGAATACGTAATTGAGTCGCTCTTGTGGAGGGCTAGAACTCTTTATTCCAATAGCCTCAAATATTGTACTTGCTTCTATTTCTTGAGTTTACATGCCGTGAAGGTGACTGATTTTAATTTATTTGGACATCAAAACGTTTTTAGGCACGGGAAAGAAGACACTCATTTTGGGCAGAAGGGAAGGAGCTGGGCGGCAAGAGCTTGGGCAAAGAAGGGAAGGAGCTAGGCTGGGGAAGGAGCTTTTGGGCCACAAGAGGACCTTTAGGCAAAGAAGGCAAGGAAGCATTAAGCTTTTCAAGAAAGCTTCACTCTTGAAATATGGATGCATGTAGTACCTTTCGAGATTGACTTGGATGTACTTAGTATAGTTGACTTGCGATATGCATGGATGATGTATGCACATGCTAATTACATGAATCACTAATGTATGTGGACTTATGACTCTTAAACATTTGTGTCACTCTTTGTATTGTCCTATTGAAGTTTTAATATTGCATTAGTATTTAAAATGCCTCATCAGACACGATAGATTTATTGTTATCAATGTTGGCCTAACTGTAGGCCGGGTTTGTTGCTATACGCCAAGAAAAGTGTTCGGAAAGGTACCAATCGGTGTTGGTCGTTCGTTGCTATCCCGGCAAAGAAAAGTGTCGGAAAAGCTACTAATAGTCGGCAAATCTATCGCTTTCGCAATCTATCACTGCTTAAAAGCCTATCATTTTGTTTCACAACTTATCTGCCGGCGAAAATTGATCGTTTAGAAAACTTTCCCACGGCTCAAACACTCTCTGCTTAGGAAGTGTCGAAAAGTTTTGTCGACACATTTTCGCTTCAAAAGTGGTATACGCTTAATCGCATAAAGTGTTGGCAAAAGTGTGCCATGGTGTAGTGATATGACGCTTCGCTCACGTAGACAAAATAATACGAGGGCACACTCGATAGGTTACCACCGCCATGTCAAGAACGAAGATTATCTATCCCGAGTGGACACTGGTCCAGTGAACAGAAACTACTTTGATAACCCTAACTTGTTGGTACCGCCGACCACCGATAGGCCGTAGAGAGGCACTCTCATCCACATGTCCACCTATGCCGAGAGGCCACTGTGGTAATCGACAGAAACCCCGGATACCCTAATGTGTTGGCATGTTCGCCGCATGGGGCCCACAGACTATGCCGAGAGGGCACCTTGTGGACCCACACCCTATGCCGAGAGGGCACTTGGTCCACCTATCCACCTATGCCGAGAGGCCACCTGAGTATCGAACAGAAACCGCCGGATACCCTAATGTGTTGGCACGCTTGCTCACAGTGGGCCAGATGTGCCGAGAGGGCACTTGTGGACCCACACCTATGCCGAGAGGCACCTGGTCCACTGTCCACCTATGCCGAGAGGCCACTGGTAATCGAACAAGAACCGCTTTGATACCCTAATGTGTTGGCACGACGCCGCTGGGCCCATGATCGTGTCGAGAGGGCACTGGACCCACACCCTATGCCGAGAGGGCACTCACCCAATTGCCCACCTATGCCGAGAGGCCACTGGGCAATCAACAGAAACCGCCGGATACCCTAATGTGTTGACACGTTTGCTCACGTGGGGCCCATGTGTCGCGCCGAGAGGGCACTTGCCGTAGGTTTCTTTAGCCCTCAATCCGCACACGAACACCATTTCCATCTGCTAGCCGCATTGCTGCGGTTGCCGCGTTTGTGCCTCCATCCACCTCTCGCGTTTTGTCCGGCCGCTTCCGCCACCTCGTCCGGCCGCCTCCGCCCATCCACGTTGTTCGTCCGATCGCCGCTTATCGCGCCGGCCCCTTCCGCCGCCCACCGCCATTTTCCATCGCCGCCCACCGGCCGGCTTATCGCCGCTTTCACCGTTGGCCACCGTCTGCAGATTATGCCCACGCCAATCCCTCCCCATCTGCTCATCGTTTGCGCATCGCTTGGCCGCCTCCATCGCCGATGTCACCATCGCTTTCGCCGCTTTCCCCATCGCCGCCGGCCCATTGCCAGCCTTCCGCTTTCATCGTCAAGGTTTCATGATCATTGCTGTTTTCCTCACATCATGACCGTCACGCTTCCCACCGCTTCACGCTTTCCCCGCTATGCACTTTCTCCATGGTATGTATGAAAATTTTGATTATCGAACCACGTGAATACCGGCCATATATTATTTAACGTGCTTGCTTTGGGTGCTTTTAGGTGAGTCCCGAGAGTGCACTGCAGATAGCTTTGTTGTAGTGTTGTCCCAAAGTGCACTTGCGTAGCCTTGCTCTATTGTTGTTAGAGGAACAATGTAAGTTAATGAATGCTAATTTATACTTTACTTTTGTCATTATTTATATTTGTTTTATTGTGATTACTACTATGTATGTTGATTTGAACGTGATGAAACAATGGCTTTAGTAACAATTGTGTTAGTTTATTCAAAACAATAGTTTTAGTAACAATTGTGTTTGTTCAAACAATGGCTTTAGTTTGTCACCGATATGCTAATTCATGCTTTACTTATGCTTTATGTTTTGGTTTTGGTTTACCACTGATATGTCAACGTAATGTCACCGTAATTAATGCGGTTGTAATGTGTTATTCGTCGAGGAGTTTACTAAATTTCTATTGGATGTGTGATATCGTGATTGGTTAACTAAGAACCCGCTAGAATGATATCTTGCTGCAAATATTTTGCCCATGAGTGGATGTCCTATTTTCTAGAGAGGTCATGCTTAAATTTTGTAAATTTTGGTGGCTTAGCTTTTAAGTCGGTCCTTAAGAGTTTAGAGGTTTGGTAGCATCCGTATGCTGCTTACGCTGGTGTTACAAATTGTGTTAGTTTGTTCAAACAATGGCTTTAGTTTGTCACAGATATGCTAATTTATGCTTTACTTATGCTTTATGCTTTAGTTTGTTCAAACAATGGTCAAGATTTCATAGATGTATACAGATTGGGAGAATGGGAGGACAAATATTAATTGGTTTAGAAAAATAAGAGAGTTTCTTAGTATCGCTTCCGGCTAAAATCTAATCAAATGTTGTCTAGTTGCCCTTGTCTGACATGTGGAAATTACAATAAACAAGATCTCCAAATCAGACGAGTCATTTAGTGAAGAATGGCTTTACACCGAATACCTCGTGTGGACTTCACATGGAGAGGCAAGACCGTCGTCCGCCCGCAACATGAGGAGGTCGATGAATCTCACCACATGAGTGACATGTCGAAGATATCGTGGATGCTCATGAAGCATCGAGTACACAAACATCTATTGTAGCGATTCTTTCTTCAAATTGGTCGAGTCCACTATGCAACCAATCCATAAAGACACTAATGAGATGTGATTCCGTAGCTTCTCGCTTGATGTCTATGAAATCTCAAGACAACCTTTCAAATGCTGCATATGATGCAAATCTCGCCTAATGCATGATCTTCTATCTCACGCCGATTCAAAATGCCTCGACATTTAACGAGTCTAAACGATCGTTAAGGGTGTAGGTATGTCGCATAACAAGATCGATGCTTGCGTAAAAGGATGCATGCTATTCGAAGGACAACATTGAAAAGACAAAATGCAATGTGGAGAAGCACTCAGACGCGGTGTGGAGAATGATTCCGAAATCGTCAGCCGAAACCGCTTGCAAGAAAAATTTTGCGCTATCTTCCACTCATTCCTCGACTTCAAAGGTGCTATATGGATGCCAACACCGCCACTCATACGATGGCATAGAGATGGATATATAAACTCGACATGATGGTACACCCGCCTCGAGGGTGAAGTTTGGAAATAGTTTGATCTTGACTTTCCGACTTTGCCACGTAATCCAAATGTACTATTGTCCGTACGTACGATGGCTCTATTTAGTTTTGCCGTGACCGTATTCTTGTTGGACTGTTTTGTTGTTCCTTATAACTTACCTCCGATATAATCGATGAAAAAGGAATATGTGTTTCTCACTCTAATTATTCTGGTCCGAGCATCTGGCAAAAACATTGACATATACATGCAACCTTCAGATGATGATCTACATAAGTTATGGGATGGAGTTGTAACATATGATAGATCTTCGAGACAGATTCAACATGCGAGCATGCTATCTATGGTCCATTAATGATTTGCTCGCTCTTGAATGGTATCTCGACACAAAGACATGGGAAATTTGTGTCCAGCTTTGTTTGGGAAACTTGTCCGCATTATGGTTGAGGAATGGTAAAAAGTACAGCTGGTTTGACTATCATCGATAATTTCTAAAGTGAACACCCATTCAAAGCGGAGTCAAAAGGAATTCGAAGCGTGAGGCGGTGTTCGATCCCTCCACCTCGCCCCGACAGTGTCTAAATTCATAGGCAATTTCTAGATCAAGTACCAAGCCAAAGTAAATGTAAACACCAATTTGAAGGTTTCTGGGACACATAATTGGACCCACGCATCAGCTCGAGCTTGCCATACTTTGAAAAACTCTTTGGCCACAATGTTGATGTCATGCATACAGAGAAAAATGTGGCGAATTGTTTTGGTCGACGTGCATTGATATTGCCGATCGAACTAAGCATAATGTAAAGGCCCGACTAGACCTTGCAGAGTTGTGCGATCGCCTAAACTATCATTTGAAGGAGAAATCTAATCTAGATTTGGGAAAAGCCAAAGGTGGCTTTCTACTTAAATAGATCGAAAAATACTAGTTCTCGCAATGGATGAAAGAGTTGAAGTTTCCAGATAAGCAAAGAAACATTAGACGGGAGTCAACCTTCAACAACTCCGGTGAATGGGACTAAAAGTCATGATTTTCACATCTTCATTGAGATTCTCATGCCGATAGCTTTCTCGTGGATTTCTTCCCGAGAGCGCGTGGATCTCACCGCTAAGTTGAGCTACTTTTTTAGGCAATTATGTGCCAAGGAGATAGATCCACAAAGAATGAGGGAATTGGAAGAAGAGATACCTATTCTTTTGTGCAAACTTGAGAAAATATTTTCGCTAGGGTTTTTCACATGCATGATGCACATGGTTATCCATTTACCATATGAAGCACGTGTGGGTGGACCTGTTCAATATCGGTGGATGTATCCATTCGAAGGTAAGATGTCCCTACTTTGTAAACTATTCTCGTGTGATGGGATGGCTAAATATCACGATTTACATGTGTAGGGCTCTTCAAAGATGTTAAGAAACGGATAAAAAACAAGGCTAGAGTGGAAGGATGCATTGTGGAGGCTTATATTATGGAAGAGATATCAAACTTCAGATCATTATATTTCTGAAGTTCACTTTCTAGAAATAAGCGGCCACGATATGATGACGGTATGAAGTCAACATCCGAATTGCACACTTAGCACTATGCAAGTCTCTCGGACGGAAACAAGGGGATTTGTATTCAGATCCGACTATCCGTATCCGCATCCGAAAAAAATATAAAAATAAATATAATAGAACTATTATTCATCTGCATCCGTTTTCACCTCCTGGTCCTGGCTAGTGCCGATCTACGTGTGGCCAGCTAAGCATGTGATTAACGAGCTGTGGAAGCATGTTTGGAACGTGAAATGGTCTCGCCGCACCGGCGATTGATCTCTGCTTGTAGTTGTATGCATATGTAGGCCGGCGCGTGTGACGCAGAGCAGTGTGAAAGCTGAGGGCTCACAAGCTAAGAGGTCTCGTCTGTTTCAAGCTGCACGAGATTCAACTCATCTAGGGCTTGTTAGGACGAGGGTGACGCACACATATATTCTGGCCATTTAATTGTTCGGTTGTTCTTGAAGGTACGTACGTACCTGCAGTACAGGTATCTATGCGCAAATTATGCGAAGATAAATTAAGTGAGGCTCACCAGACGTGTGTTTCATGGACATATATACTCCAAAACGTGTGCTCCGGTACAGTCGCCGAGGTGTGCGCTCACATAAGCAGTGCTAGATTTGATTAATGTGCTTGCGTACGTGTATATATATGCCATTGCCAAATTCGACGACAATGGCTGGATCAACCATATATACTAGGCAGGGTAGCGTGCTATTACACGTCGTACTGTGTGGGCGTAAGAAAAAATCGACGAAAGAACGTAAACGTGATTTTCAACATATTTCTCACTCCGGAAAACAACAGAAACTGAGTTACGGGGGAAAAAAATAGAGAGTTAGAGATGTAGAAATATCTCTTTCGACGAATTATTTAGGAAATATCGGAGACCGATGTGGAAAACCGAGGTGGGAAAATAGTCTAGAGGGAAAAGGGCGAAAAATTATTAGTGATAACAACCTTTTTAGAGTTGCACACATATTTCTGGTGACAAAAACATTTTTTCCGGGAAAAATGGAGAAAGGATCTAGACGTGATGACAATCTTGTTAGAGCTGCACACATATTTCTGATGACGAAAACATTTTTTCCGCGAAAAACAGAGAAATGACCTAAACGTAAGGAGCGAAGATCTGTTTGTTACGTTTTTTTGACTTGTTCGCTATTCTGAAATATTAGAAAAGGGCATGTTTGTGATTTGAATTTAACGGGAGTTTTTTCCGTTAGCGTATATTACATCAGGTCAGGTGGGCGTGGGAAAAAAATCGGCGAAAGGATGTAAACGTGATTTTCAACATATTTCTCACTCCAAAAACAAGAGAACCGAAAGTTACGGGAAAAAATAAAGAGTTAGAGTTGCGTAAATATCTCTTCATTTAATTATTTGGGAAATATCGAGACCGAGGTGGAAAACCGAGGTGGGAAAATAGTCTAGAGGAAAAGGGCGAAAAATTATTAGTGATGACAACTTTTTTAGAGTTGCACACATATTTCTGGTGACGAAAACATTTTTTCCGGAAAACGGAGAAAGGACCTAGACGTGATGACAACCTTCTCGTAGCTGCACACATATTTTCGGTGACGAAAACATTTTTTCCGAAAAATGGAGAAAGGACCTATACGTAGGAGCGAGGGCCTGCTTTGTTACGCTTTTTGGACCTGCATTCGCTATCCCAAAAAATTAGAAAAGGGCATGTTCGTGATTTGAATTTAACGGAGATTTTTCGTAAAATAGCGCACGAGGGACCCAAACGCGATCTTTTAAAAAATCTTCCCCTCACAAAAAATCGCGAAGGACCTATTCGTAATTCACAAGGACCTATCCGTAATTTGGAGAAATGCAGGGTTTTTTTTACGAAAATGCGTAGGGGGACACGTGGGCACCGGCTCCTCTCGGCAATTCCAGGCGCCATATAATGGTTAATATTCGTAATTCATAGGGACCTATCCGTAATTTGGAGAAATGCAGGGGTTTTTTTACAAAAATGTGTCGCGGGACACGTGAGCATCGGCTCCTCTCGGCAATTCCAGGCGCCATATAATGGTTAATATACATTGACCCTTGACGCCAGCCAACTGATCCATGAGCGTTAGGCGTCAACAAAAAAAACTTCCACATCGATACTGTAAGCCTATATGCAAAACAAAAGTAACAATACAAAAGCTCTCTGTCTGAGGGAGACAGAAGCAACTAATTAATCATTCCTCTCTCTCATGCGTGAAAGGTGACAGCCGTGGTGACTCTTCTTGGTAAACTAAAATTTAAGGAGCCATCAAGTAACTATTTGTTATATTTCAAAAATTAAAAACATAAAGAATATAAATAGTATAGTGCCTTGGTAAGAATTTTATAAATTTACTGGTGTGTGATCATGATTCAAAATTTTTATAAGATCTTAATCATTTCCTTAGCACCCTTCTGTAAATTTTTCAAAAATTCTAAACCTTTTTTGATTTCTAAAGCAAATCTATGTATTGATCATCAGCCTTTTATCTGAACGTAGCACTATCAAAATTTTTTAAAATTGCTGAATCTTGATCATCATATAAAAATTTTATAGAAACATTAATGACACATCAATACCATTCGTAAAAAGTTTCAAAAATTTTTAACATGATTTGAACTATTTTTCATTTGGTTGAAATTTGCCAGTACGACTTTTATTAGGACAGTAGCATTTTCCAAATTTTAAAAAATTTATGAAGTTTGATCATCATTTGAAAATTTTATGGAAACATTAGTGATACATCATAACCATGCAAAAAAATTAAATTTTATGACGTGGTTTGTGGTGAGGATATAGCTACGTCGGATACACCTATGCATCAATGGTCAATGATCAACAAAATTCTCCTTGTGATCAGCAACATTTGACCCACATAAAAGGACCAATTACTCGAGCACATGTACAATAGCAAAATCATCAGGTAAACTCGTTTCTCGGGTTGAATAATTGTATTTAAATGGATAGACCACTACATAATAATGTGTTTATGCTTAGGAGTCATGGATTAGAGCAGCAAAGATGCCATCCCTCATCAAAACAAGCTAGAGAACAAGCTATTCCCAAGGTGGAAGCTGAAACGTCCATCCAGGAGCAGTCCAACTTCAACTGGTCATAACTTTTGTATGCGGAGTCCGTTCGGGATGAGTGAGTACTTGATTGAAAGCTAATTTCATGCTCTTTCCAATGGATCTAGCCTCATCATGAAATTCCACTCGAGCTGGACACAGCAATCAAAAGCGTGCGACAGTTTCAGTCTCTTTGGGTGTTGCGCCACCATTATTTTGGGCTGAGTTCCCATGTAATCAATGTAATGTGCATCCACCTCCTAACAGCCATCTTTTTGGCTATATATTGGACAAGCTCCCTTTCTATTCCTTTAAGTTTTGTTAAGTTTAGTTGCCCCCATATGTGGAACTATAACCTTGTTCTCTGACTTTCGGTTAGAAGCGAAGATAAACAAGTTCGAACCTCGCCAGATGTGTGTGCTTCATCCTTGTTCTTGCTAGTTCTTCGATTGCTTATAAGAATAGACCTTCGTGGTCGTCATCCGGACTTTTAGCGCGGTTGATAACAACTAGGAGTGTGGTTTAGCGATTATAGCGCTTATCCTCAGTGTGGTTAAAGAGCCGGATCGTCAAAGTCATCCTCCGAATCTAATCGGGTTATCCTCACCGAAGATCGGGCACCCGTGTACGCATCAGTTTGTTTCATTTTTCATTCAACTCAAACATGCTGGTCAGCGTTTTAATTATTAGGATAGTATCAATTTTGAATTTTTAAAAATTCCTCAGGCTTGATAATTATTTGAATTTTTTAGAGAACATCACTGATGTGTTAGAAATCTTCACAAAAAAATCAAAAATTTTCGATATCGTTTGAGATATTTTTCACTCTGTGCAAATTCACTGAAATCTTTGCAAATTTCGCCGAGATTTCGAGAATTCTTGCTGAAATTTTTGTTTTCACGGTGAAAAAAATGGATTTGAATTTTTCTTTTTGTATTTTGTCTAGAATTTATCCGAGATATAATCTAAAAATGAGATTTCAAACCTTTGACAGATAAAGGCCTCCGAATGCTCCAATTAAAACAGTAGGTCCACTGCGGAGTACTTCAATGTAGATCACACCAGCTAGCTGACAACCTGACATGCACATAAGATACGTGCAAGGGCTGTTTTTGTGCCTGTTGCCGTACGTTGAAAGATCACTCCAACCAAACAATAAGTTAACACTGCCACGCAAAATCACTACTCTCAAAATTTGGGGGAAAGGAGCGAGAGGCATGGATCAATCCACGGACGACTTGGTTCCAGGGATGAACTTTTCGTTTGAGAAAAAAATTCGGGACAGGCCGAAATCCGAAATTTCGGCCGAAATTGCAATTTCGCCGACAAGATTCAAAATTCAAAATTCAAAATTCAAATCCGGTTTGATTTCCACCGAAATTTTCCGAAATTCGCCGAAAATACCCCGAATTCGCCGAAATTTGTCCGAAATTCGCCCAAATTGGACTGACTGAAAATTGGTTCAAACGACGCCGAAAAATTTTGAAATTTTTTTGTAGGTTCCTGCCACATTAGAGATGTTCTCATAAAATTTCAGGTGATTATCAGATCTGTGCAATTTTAAAAATTCAAATACTGATACTATGTAGATGAAACGTTGATTGGCAAGTTTGAACCGGATGAAAAATAGTACAAACGATGTTAGAAAGTTTTGAAATTTTTGTGGAGATTCCTGACATACTTATGATATATCTGGAAAAATTTCAGATGATGATCAAATGTGAGCAATTTTTAAAAATTCAAACACAGAGAGAGTTGAAAACTAGTACTTTGAATGTCAGAATTTTTATAAATTCCTGGAGAAATATTTTGAGCTAAAAATTTTACATAAGAATACTTAGCTCAAATAAATTTTAAAAACAAAATTTAAAAAATTTATAAAAATATTTGAGTTGCCTGATAAATCCAAAACCGAAAACAGAAATATGTACACAGTACATTGTCAGAATTTTTATAAATTCCTGGAACAATATATGGAGCTGAAAATTTTAAATAAGGATCATTACCTGAAATAAACTTGAAAAACAAATTTTCAAAAAGTTTAAAAAATATTTGAATTGTCTGATAAATCAAAATCCGAAATCTGAAAACTGTGCAGAGCAGATTGCAATCATATAAGTTCAGTGCTTACTGCATTGATAGATTTTATTGAGCAAACAAAGAAAATTTAAATTTTTTGAAAATTTTATAGAATGGTACTGAGAAAATTATTAATATGTCATAAAAATTTCAGATCATGATCACACCGGAGAAAATTTGTAAAAATATAATAAGTTTACTGTCCCAATTATGTCCATTCGGTTTTTATTTTTAAAGATAACAAATGATGTTAAATTATTTTGAAATTTTTTTGTATGATCCCAAACTACTAAGAATGGTACCATAATTTTTCACATCATTATCAAGCTTTTAAAAATTCTTAAAAATCTGACAAGGTTTCTGCCCAAATTTTAAAAATCTCAAAAATTAGTTTTTCATCAAATTTTCATGGAACAAGACTTTCTTAAGGGTTATTGGACCCAGTCCGTTCAAATCCGGCCAAAAATTTGAAAATCCGGACTCCAAACCCGAAATTTCGGCGAATTTTGACCGAATTTCGCCGAAATCCCGAAATTACTGTAGCAGCACTGTAGCAAATCAAATTTTTTAAATTTTTGAATTTGGCCGGCATATATAAATTCGGGGGCCGAAAATCGAAATTTCGGCGAAATTTCGCCGAATTCGCCGGTTTTTGGATCCCTGCTTGGTTCATCTTGACGAGGGATGGATTCCTTCGATGAATCTTGCTTGAACCGAGATCTCGATTTTCCTGTTGCTTTAGCTGAAGAGAGAGATGAACTAGTCCGAAATCGCTTGGTCTCATGACTCAAAACCAAAACATATCAGACATGCTTGGATTTTGGATCGGACGGTGATGGACGGCCATCTGATCCGCCAATACAAACATGTGGTTGACGTCCATCGCCTCGTGGATCAGATCGACGATATATGGGCCCTTCGAATTTTAGATGTCCACTTAGCAAAGTTGTGCACGATTTTGAACAGTAAGCACTTTCTGGCTTACTTGATGTGTCGTGTACGATGATGTGTCGTGTACGATGTGTATTGCTTCCATCGGGCTCATCAGTACGGCACCTTGTCCCCATGTACATGTATTCGGCCGGCTTCCGTGTTGATAGAGCTAGTGGGGCCAGATCGAATTATATATGGAGTGTGCCCCAGTGTACGTACATTCACATCGGATGGCAAAGCTTTTAAGTACCTGATGATTTGGTTGACACGTTGGCACCGAATTATGAGTACCATAAAACATGCCCTAAGCCATGCATGCACAAGAAAATGTGAGCAGCGTCCGAAGCATGCCCCCGTGAGACGAATCCAAATCAAGAAATAGAGAGAGTTTCAGTCAATCATTTATTTTTTTTTAAAAAAAAAATCGATAGCAGGTACCTACATACACCTGTCGAAAAGAAAAACAGTGCAAAAATGAAGGTCACGTTTGAAGCATGAAGAAAAATGAATGGTGAATAAATAATGGCGAGAGAGCCATAAAACTCTGTCGATAGATATCACCGTCAAACTTCTGCATAAGCACTGACCCGTGCGCGTCCGTACGTTTACGTCCTCGTTTTGGCGCAAAAGTCTCAATCTGATCTGGAGCAAGTGTATTTGGTCCATTGCTAATTCCTCACCTGGGACAGGTGCTGCCGATTCGTTGCTTCGCCTGGGAAGTGGCCAGTCGGATGTGCAAGCGCAGAGGAGCGCATTGGATACCATTCTGAACTAGGCCAATTTAACAAATTTAGAACAACCTGGGAACTACTTTAAACCTAAGTGCCTATGGTTTGCTAGTGTGCCCAATCAACTCCTAAACATGATAATGAAAATTTGCAACCTAAGCTCCATACCTGCACAAATTTAGTAATCTAGGAATTGAAAGAACAAGAATTCAAATGCCGAAACATAAAGGTGATAAGAGGCACCAATTTTTTTACCAAGGTTTTTGGAGATTCAATGACCTTCTTAATCATCATTGAAGCACTCTCGCAAGAGTACATCTCCTGCTTGAACCCCCACAGTTATCTTTTTTATCTCCGGATAGATGGACTCCAAACCTTCACAACCATCCTAGTGCTTTCCATAAGCTCATTCTTAGAAATTCACAAGAGCATGTCTCTAAGCCGTCTATGAATCATCGAATCCCAAGAGTAATAAGCCTAAGAGTGTCACTTGAATTGAGCAAGCTTAAGCAATTAGAAGTGATGCACACTAAGTCCTAATCTACTATCTTGCACACTCAAAATTTTAATTTGAAACTCTTGAGTGCCCTTGAATTCCTCAATATGCAAGGCACTATATTAGAGTCACAAATGTGCTAACCTGAGCGCCCATGGTCAATTTATATAGCATCTTCATTAAAAAAAACTAGTCGTTTGACACTTTTTTTTAAAGTGTCTACAGATCTGAATCATCCGCCTCAACTCAATTTTTCTTAGTTCCAACGGTTCAAAAACTAGCCGCTGTGCTGATTGGAATAATATATCTTGAACTGGATAATTATCCTGAGCCAGATCACCTGCCTCGGTCATACCATTCGCCTTTGTGAAATCACTCTATGGAACCTTTTTGAAACAATGGTATAGATCAATGGCGCGCCTTGACCTGAATCATCCGCCTTAATGCTTTACTCAAATTCAATCGTTCTGGACCAATAGTACGCCTCGAGCCATATCATTCACCTCTCAACTTGCCAAAAACGTCATCTCTAGAGAGATGATATGCCTCAAAAGTACACCTCAACCTGGATCATCTGCCTCAATGGTACTCTACTGTTTGCACCAAAATTTGGTGAAGTGTGGTCAAGTTATCTGGTTAAGGACCAAGAGATATTTTAGCCGATATCGAACATGGATAAAAGGCTTAAGTATGGATTATGACCAATATTTATCTAAAAACAGGAGGAATATTGTCCAAGTTGAGACTGACATAGATTAAGCTTTGCAGCGTGTTGGAAGAGGTACAATCAGCTGATAGCTATAAAAGGTAGTTTAGGGCAGGCAAGACAATAACACAATCAAACTAATCAACTCACATTACTTTTATTTACTTTTTATCAACTAGGAGTAGCCTATGTAATTTTAGATTCTCCCTTGTAATCTAATTTGATCAATAAAGTTGCGTATCGCCGATTGTTGATCACCTTCGATTACGCCAATTAGGTTTGATTTGCTCTGATCTTGTTATGCATCACCTTTTTTTGGAAAAGATCTATCTTTATCATCTGATTAGACCTAATTGGCTAATTAGATTTATCGTTACATTAGATTTGATCGGTTTTCTAGCTGATCAGATCTAAGTCGATTGTTCCGCTAGATCGGCTTTGAGCGAATTTTTTGTTTATCTTACCGATTACATGATCAAATCGGTTGGTAAGTCTTAATTAATTGAACTCGGTGTTCAGTTGGTGTGTTGTGGCTGATAAACTCTACTTTAAGTTTTTTGGCGCCAACACCTATGCAAAAACATCTTCTTTGGACAATAGTACGCCTCCATGGAACGGGTTCACCTGGATTATCTGCCTCTTTGTAAACTTCCAAAAACATAGAGAACACACTATTTGGATAGATGATATGCCTGACTCAAATAATCCGTCTCTGTTGCTTTTTCTAACTTAGCTGAATTTTTATCTAAATTTTGATATTTTCTCAAACATAACTTGATTCTTGGCATCCTCTGACTAGAACTGAGCTAGAAAGAACTGGTATGCACTACAATTAGTTACTCAACCTAACCAAACTCAATTAGCTACTAGCCTTGAACCCCCCGTAATAGTATGGCTAAAGGAAAAACAAAAACCTATCAACTAAAATGATTCGTACTCAACTCCTTGGATTATTTCTATCCACAAGATCCTTAATCTTGATGAAAACCATGCTTTGTCATCATCTACACTTATGGGGATTCATGAAAGTCTAAGAATAACCTATATTCATCGTTAATACCTAACTTATCTAAATCACACTCAACCCAAAGTTAGTTTGAATAATTTAGGAGTAATTAATTACTAAAACCATATAATCAACAAATTAGGGGCGTATATGCTTGCAATGTGCTTGCACGAATTTTGACAATGCATGGTCAAAACGTCCATGTTAGAAGCCTCTCTACTACAACGCAAGCTCAACCACCTTGTCTTCCCTAAGGACAAACCCAACGGACAAAGCATCCCCATCCAGCCACCCTCGGCTCACCACCCTCACACCCCTACGAACAGTGAGGATTGCCACCAAAAAAAGAATTTCAACTATGCAAATTGGACTTTCCACTAAAAGAGTAAAAACCTTTCAACTGGAAAATTTTAACTTTCAAATGGAGACGAGGGAAAAACTTTGAACTAAATTTGAGAGCTTTTGGCTGGAGATTGAAAAAATCTTTCAACTAAATTTGAGAACTTTCGACTGGAGATAAAATAAGCTATCAACTAAATTTAAGAGCTTTCGACTAGAGATCAGAAAAATCTTTCAACTAAAATTTGAAAACTTTCAACTGAAATTTTGAGAGCTTTCAGCTCGGATTCTTTAGCTTTTTACTTGTATAAGCATGAAAGGGTGGGTTTGATGGCGGAAGCACTACCACTGGAGTTGGTTGGGGAAGTTGCCGGCCGCCACCACAATTCTCCTAGATGGCTTGTACAAGATAAGGGAGGGAAGGCACGGTGAGGAAGCACAACTGATGGGGTAGTGAACGGCAATGGCCGTTGGTAAGATGCGGATTGACCCTCACCAATGTCGATGAAGGAGGATGGAGAGAAGCAAGATGGAAGCCATAGTGGATCTGTGGGAGGAGGTGGAGCTAATGGGATGGTGGATAGCAAAGGTTACTGGTGAGATGCGGGCTGACAAAGCCTTGCCAGCTAGGGATAAAAACGGGTTGGATATCTCCCGTCTGATCCGGGACCGGATCTGGATACTTGAATCCGGATTCGGGATTGGATCCGGAGCATTCAAAATCTGGTAAATACGGGATGAGATCTAGATATTCAGATATTGGATCGGATATTCAGATTTTTCCTATTCGGATATCAGCAAAGCCCAACCCATTTTCATCATATTTTTTTCCATGTTAGCCCATTTATATTAACAATTAGTTGGTTCTATTGATCCTCAAGTAGCATATTCTTTCTACGACATTTTGTTGAGTTTGATTGATATATAATTTGTTACTATAGTCATGTACTCGTATAGTTTTAATTCAATATATATTACTCTATATATGCGTGCATTATCCGTATATCTTTATCCGTTTTCGACCCGAATCCGTCACATATTCGTCTCATATCCGCATCTCGAATTACCCGAATTCGTATCTGTATCCGGCTAGCCCGTATTCGGTTCGAATCCAGAAAAAAATATGAGTTAAGATACGGGAAGAGCAATATCCGTCCGTATCCGACCCGTTTTCACCCCTATTGCCAGCGTCGTTGAAGGAGGGCGAAGAGAGCAGATGAGTCGATGAGAGAGAGCTGTGTGTTGCGTTGGTGTTTGCAATGTGTGCTGTGTGGTGCGTGAGCTGTGTGTTGCGTTGGTGTTTGCAATGCACACTTGTTTCGTTTCTCAATTATACTTTGAATGGTCATGGCATTTGAGAATAAGATTGGATATACCCTTGTGGTAAACAATAACATAATATATATGCTTCTAATTAAGAGAGTTTTTACCATATTTGTGAGGTACTATCAAATTACTCTTAAACTCGCACTTCTACTTTTTAAATTTTTTTGGTACCTCTATCTTTTAAACTTTTGGTATCTCTTGATGCTAACTCAATAGATAGGTTGGTACTTCCCAAGGATAGTAAAAAGTCTCGTGCTTCTAAATTCCTAGAAATGTGCTGTGAAAAAAAAATCCTAGAAAGGTAAATTCTGAATCCAGAAACAAGCTACCAAGTGCCAAAGGCAGATTTAGCATTTGGTGTAGTGGATGAGCAACAGATCGATTTCATTCCTAGCATACAATTGATACATACCTATAGGGAGAACAGAAGAAACCTGTCCAGAATTCCCCAAACCGATGGAATGAATTCTCGATGCAAAGAAGGACGTAGCATAATCCCAAGAGGGAATCGCTGCACAGTGACCGGTGAAAGCAACAGCGACACTAGCAGCTTAGCAATGGCTGAGAACCAATGGCATGCACTCGACTCGAGTCAGCTTGCAAACGCGCCTAGCTAGGATATCTCAGAAAATAAACACGTATGTAGCGCTCGATCGAGCGAGCGTGGTTACACAATCGGATAGCAATATTCCGATTCTCCGTTGGTTCCTCGATCCAGAGTTAAGATTCGACCCTCGTAGGAAATTAAAGTAATGAAGCGAAGCAACATGTGCGTGCAAAATGCTTCAGGGCTTGTTTGTTTTTATTTTGAATTCTTTGTGTTCGATTCTCGTAATTTCAAATCCAAAAGAATTGCGATTCTACAGATATGGGTAAATTTAGATTGTAGAATCGATTCCTATATTAGAATTATTTGTTTTGATTCTACCTTTAAAACTAGAATTCAGAATTAAAATCAAAATCAAACAGATGCTTAATTAACTAAGGGGAAGGTTCCTATCAAATGTATCGATTCTTTTGCATGTGATGGGTCAAATGAAACGTGACTGTGTAAAGTCTGAGTAAAGTTGCAACGTACATGCAGGAGGGGTCGAGAAACGGACATGGGAAGAAAAATCCATTTTATACAAGCAAAGCGAATCCATGTATTCTTTTGTACGACTGAAGGAAAAATGTATTTGAGAAATGCTTCACCGTACACACAGATTTTTTTTTTGATCTAGGTGTTTGAGCCGAAATTAACAGATGTCACGCTGCCACCCGGCTTGCTGCACTGCCACTAGTTCACTGTTGCTTCTATATATCGTCGTTCTCGCGTTCTCGGAGACAGCTAGCTGTACAGAATTTTCATGCAGCAGCTTCAGTTTTATGCTAATAGATATTCGACTTTGCACCTTAAATTCGTGGAGCAAACAAGATTGCATCTCATGTCTCTAAGCACGAAGTACGAACCCGTAAAGTTGGCTTGATTTATGGGCATCTAGACAGGGCTCTGTTGGCCAATCAGCATATCACTTTGGGAAGAGTCTGACAAGTCAGTCGGTACAGAATGTTGGAGAGGACCAAACATAAAAATATTTTTATCTACTCGTATCTGACTTCATCGTCCTTTCTGACGGCAAAAAAAAATAAGAATGCGCAAACCTGCTGCCGAGTCCCTGTCTCAGCCCCTCACTACATACTCTCCTAGCTGGTGTCAGATCAGAAGAAAGGAACGAAAAAAACGACATTGGCTTATCAGCAGTTTAGCCCGGACCGCGAGGTTATCTTAAGCCGCGTGCGTCCTCACTGTCAAGCAAGCGTCCTTTACTTTTGTTCCGTGCTTTTATTAGAGTATCTCTAATAGTACCACTTCAACTAGTTATAAGGGTTTGATAAAAAAAACTAGTTATAAAGGTGTCATCTCAGTATTTTGTTTAGGTAGAAGAGAGAAAATGAGAAGAGAGATATAGACTGGCTACTAATGTATAGCCAGGCTATAACTGATTCCAAAGTACTTATTATCTATTACATTTACATGTGGGCTAATATTTAATTTTATAAACAATGCTATAGCTAATCTATTGAAAAGATTGTCTATATGCTATCTATAGATGATATGGACATTTCTTATATCTAGTATTATTGGAGATGCTCTTACCTCGCCCCAAGCTTTATGTTATTTGACCCTTGTTATATATATTTTTTATGTTTAATTTTGTTTGAACTAAATTATAGATTCTGTTATCTTCTCAACCACAGAAACAACAATAGAAGATTCGTGTTCTAGTTTTTCTTGCCTCCTTGGTGAGAGAGAGTTAGAATTACTATTTCTTTTACATCAGAACATGTTAATAATAATAATAATAATAATAAAATATACAAAGAGACTAGGTCTTGTTTATTTAGGCTTAGACTTTTGACTTAAAACTTACAATTAGTTTTTAAATTTAAATAACTTAAAAGTAATCAGCTTTTATATATAGTAGAAACAGTAATTTTACTTTAAATTCAATGGTATTAATGTAAGACTAACTCCCAATAAGTTAAAAAGTATCTTTTTAATATTTTTTAGCTTTTAGTTATACATAGTGATTTTGAGTTTCAAAAAATTTAGATATAAAATTATCTATTTATTTAGATTTTGACATTTGGCTTTTAAACCGATGAAAATGTCCAAGCGGGCGGTCAGGGCGTCAGGCTTCCTGCCTACCTGCGTTCCGGATTCTATTCAAAACCCCAGCTAATACGCCAGGTCCAGGCCGTCAAGCCCTAGGCTCTCGTCGTACTCGTCGCCCCATTCCTCTCCCGATCCATCCAAAATTCCTCCTCCCCTCCGCGGTTTCGGGTTCGAACCCTCGGCTCAGTCGGAATGGCCGTGTGAGGTTCGGCTAGGGTAGTAGGGTTTGGCCGGCCGGAGAGAGACGACGAGAAGGGGGGAGGTAGGAGGGGAGCCATGGCGAGCGACGTGCCCATGAGCCCGGAGCTCGAGCAGATCGACGGCGAGATCCAGGACATCTTCCGCGCCCTCCAGTGAGTCCCCCTACGTCTCTCCGCTCTCGTTACTGCTTTAGTTACCCCTACCAATTATTTGAGTTCGGATTCGGCGGCGGCGCTATTCGCTGGCGCGTTAAGGGGATGCATGATTGGGCGATTATGGAATTGGATTGTCGTCCCTGCGCGCGAGCGCTCGTACAGGCGTGCTCGTGAATTTCTGGCCTCGTTTGTATGTTTTAGTGTGTACGGCTTGCAGTTGCGCTCAGGTGTGGTATACTGGTATAGTACATGAGGGGAACTGGGAAGAAGCATTAGTGTAGGGAATTACGTGATGGAATCATGGATATGGTTTAGCAAGGAAGTTTTCCTGGCTGGCTTGGCACACAGTTGTCTCAAGCTGGGTGTCGAGCTGCCATCGTGGAAATTGATTTGGTGAAATTTGCAGTTGTTAGAATTTAGCCAAATGGTACAACTCATCCTTAAGAAACCACTTAAACTAGACATTGGAGCAGAAACCTGAAGTTCTGTACTGGCAGCATTGGCTTACAGTTCCTGTTTGTCTCCATTTTCATTATGGCCAGCTTCATTTCTACAAACAGCATACAATAGGGTTATGAAAATAGGGGTGCAAGTGGATGCGTGCTGTCCGCAAGCCCACTAAATCCACCCCACAATAAGCAGTAAGTGGACTCACGTGGGCTAGCTTCTCTTTTTTGAGTGCTCACGCCCCCATCCCTATCTGAGTACCCCTTTGAGGCTTCGACAAACGATGCTTCACACAGGACGACAGATCTAGTGAGGGCACCATGACGAGGGTGCACCTCATCGGCGATGACACACCTTGCCTCAAGATTGACGCCGAGCGTCGGTTGCGGTGCTCGCCGCCACAAGCGCCTTCGTCGGAGGGTGGCCTTGGCAAGCGGGATGTCTGGCGATAGCGGGTGGTTTAGCAGCAACAAGGGGTCCTATGCATACAGTTGTAGTGGTGTTGGCGAGGTGGAGACACTGGTGAAGTCAACCACGACGGCTTCCTCCTTGGACGCAAGCAGGCGCTATAGCGTCATCGGGAAGATGGTGATAGTTGGGAGCTTCGCTGTGGTGAAGTGCTCTGATGACCCCCACGCCGATTTCTGGCGGTTCATGGTAGAGATGGTGGTGTGTAGCATCTACGTGTTGACGGCCTTAAGTACCTGCTATGGTGCTTACTGATGCTCAATGACTAGCGCCACCACCGCGACATTGTGGGTTTTAGGGCCCTCAATGTTCGCATAAGCCTTTCGCTGGCTGCCATAATACCCCGCATAAACGCTCGTGGCCAATGTGGGCAACGTGGGGCTAGCCCGCATTACCTCCCACTTGCATCCTGACACGAAAAGTCAAAGAGAACTCTATATTAGATGTATGGTTACCTTGAACACATTCATAAGTAGAAAATGCTTAATTCAAATTTTGTGTTATAGTTGAATTCGATCACAGAATTGCTCCTTATCAACAAAGGTGATTAACTTGATTGTAATTTTTCCTTTCCCTTATGTAGTTATGTCCGTCAATTACTTAATTTCCAATTTTATGTTTGGAATTGGTTATCAGAACCGCAATCCTTGGTTCATGTATGACCTTAGGATGCAATAGTTTGATTCTTCGTTCTTATGTCATTTTAATGATTTTATCGAATGAATTGAGACTGATATTATACTTCATGCTTTGTCCAAAACACTCATATTATTTGCTGCCTGCCTTATTAAGTTGTTCTGACTGAAAGTTTTATTTCATATTACGATTTTTCTGCAGAAATGGATTTCAAAAGATGGACAAGATTAAAGATTCAAACAGGCAAGCTAAACAGTTGGAGGATCTCACAGGAAAATGAAGAAATGCAAGCTGTATGTCAGGCTGAACAATATTCTTCAGTCTGCTATTGCCAAATTTTTGTTTTATTTTTCGACTTCTACGCTGGTCTTACTTATGTATTCATAATATGCCTCCTTTTTAGTTGTCTTTTAGTCCTAACTTGAACATTTTTTTTGGGATTTAACTGCTCGCTTGATGTAATATTATCATGTGTATTTGTCATGACAATTTCCCCTTTGGTGGACACACTGGTACTTAATTGAATTTTTAAAATTTAACTTGGTCCTTGACAGCTTGATCAAAGATTTTGATCGTATTCTGAAAGAAGAGGAGTCAAAGAATCCTCCTGAGGTCAACAAGCAGCTAAATGACAGAAAGCAGTATATGGTTGGTACCTCTGCTGTCTTTTCAATAGGCTCTTTGGTTTATACCACCTTGCACATTCGTGTAATCATTACTTATGCACTGTACAGATCAAAGAGTTGAATTCCTATGTCACCTTGAGGAAGACGTAAGTACACAAGTTTTTTGAAAAATAAATATACTCTGCAGAATCTCAAGCTATTTCTTTTTTCGTGATCTATAATGAATTCCAAGAGGGTAAGTTTTGGATTTTAAACTTGGAAAATCCTGTTTTCAACTTTCATACCTCCTGCAATGTTGTTGTGTCTCTTGGTACTTTGCTAGTACTAATACTAAGGTTATATTGCAGATATCAAAGTACCCTTGGTAATAATAAGCGGGTTGAGCTCTTCGATATGGGTGCTGGAAGTAGTGAGCCTGCCACTGAGGACAATATTCAAATGGCATCAGGTAAAATTAGTTACTGAAATCAATTTTCTGGTTAATCTCATATTCTCATATTAATAAAATCTTCTGAAGTGTAAAGATTGTCATATGGCTTGCTGAGCATATGTTGCAGAACTCGTAATCTTGTCAATATTTAAGAGTATAAACAAATTATAATGGGATCATTTTCTTGACTTTTGTCACTATAATATCAACTAGACTGCTTCTGGAAAGGTTTCATTATGAAATGTGTTACTATATGATAGGAATAAAATATGCTTTTTTAACAACTATGTGATGAAAGTTAAAGATCTGAATGCTTGAAGATGGTGAACTGGTGATGTATATTTATTATCTTAGCTACCTTTGTTAAGAGGTGATCATCGTTTCAACTGCATCTAAACAACAGGAGTGTGGATAGGACATCAATTATGTCGGATGAGCACCGTTCCTTTTTGTCAGCTAATTTTAATTTAATTTGATTCTCTTCTCCCATGGACCAAACCCTTTTTGTGCATGTGAATGAGAACGGCCGTGTATCTTTGTTGGCTCCATAGCCCATAGGGTAATATTGTGTCGTAAATACCTTTTGATTATACTATGATTAATTCAGTCGGGCTGATTGGTTCGAAGGTATATGATTCTAATAAAACTCAAAAAGGCTTGAACTAAAAGAACATTTTCCAAGACTAATGCTTAATACAGGATTTTAGTGCTTCATTTTCTTTTGATCATATCCTTAAATAGTGAAATGCTTTTGAATGCTAGAAAGTTAGATTTGGTTCTTATGGAAGCATGTGTCTAAACTTGCAGCTATGACGAATCAACAACTCATTGATGCTGGAAGAAACCAAATGGATCAAACAGATCAAGCTATTGAGCGTTCAAAAATGGTTGCTTTCTAAACGCATACACTCTTTATCAATGCTCTTTCATGGCAAATTTTAAAGGACATTTTTTTGGTAGGTTGTCGTGCAAACTGTTGAAGTTGGATCTCAAACTGCTGCAACATTAACGCAGCAGGTAAGATTTTCTGAATCCGGACTATAAACTAGTAAACAACCAAGTTTGTTTTCTCTTACATGCTTGTTTTCTTCTGGCATGCATGTGCGCTTATTAGGTACATAATAAAATCGTTTTGTTATACAATGATTTGGTATGCACAATGCTGGACTATTATTAACTGAGTTTAGTTTACACTCAGTCCTATTTTGCCATTGTAAGGGCCACCTTTTAATCCTTTTTTCCTGGGAATCTGGACTGAAGTGTATATCTTTCATTATGCCTTGGATTCACTTATCCTATGGAGATTCAACATGTTTTTTAAACCCACTTTGTGGTATTGAATGCTTCAACATCTAGTGCCACTGCCATGGGAAAGAGTAGATGTGCATGCAGATGTCTTGTATATTCCACAAGTTTTTCTACATAGAACATCTCATATTCTCATTTACTCTTTGCATTGGCCCATCTCATTCCATTCCATAACAATATAAGTATATAACACTATACTAGATTGCAACAAGATTGTGACAGGCTAATTTTTCAAGTAAGGCCATATCTCTTAGATGCCGGGCTTCATTCCTCAATCTGGATTTTCTTGTCTTCATCAGATAAAATCCAAGCAACACAAGATTGGATTTTTTTTTCCAGTTGATCTCTTCCATTAAAAATTTTACATTTTTGGACGAATATCCTAGAAGATTAGAAGAATTTTCCAATAGTAAAGATTCTCTCATGTTTTTGCAGACAGAACAAATGAAGAGAATTGGTAATGAGCTAGACTCTGTTCACTTTTCGTTGAAGAAAGCTAGCCAACTGGTGAAGGAGATTGGTCGTCAGGTTATCTCTCTCCCCTCTGTGCACGCGCACGCCTGTGTGTGCATGTGTTTGTTTCTCTCTCCCTCTGTGTGTGCGTGCACGCCTGCGTGTGATTGTGTTTGTTTGGTCACTTGTGCTTGTGCAGTAGTACCTGAAATTTGAAAACTCCTTGTTGCAGGTTGCAACTGACAAATGCATCATGGCATTGCTCTTATTGATAGTTTGTGGCGTGATTGCAATTATTGTTGTCAAGGTATTTTCTTCAGCTATTTCTAGATGGCTATTTTTATACTATACATTTACTTCCGTTTCCAGGGACATGAAAGAGTGCCAGTTGATTAACCAAATGTACACACATGTTACTAAATTTTGTAGTAATGATAAAAGGCTTATGACATGATGCCTCAAATTTGGTACCATACTTTAGGAGTGAAACAAGGCTCACCGAAACTTTAAACCTACTGATGATAAATGTTGACGCAACTCATTTTTCAGATGGTATCATCGTTATGCATAATTAAACATTCTGATGATTGCTTATCACACAGGGCATGCGTGATGCTTTGTTTTTTTCCCCTTGCGAACCAAATTGTTAAAAACATTGTTTGCGATCAATCCCATGTTCTTAGTTTAATACCTCAACGAGACTTTTCCTATCATGTACTGCTTTCGCTATGCAACAATTGGACCTGAATCAGATCATTCACAATGTTTTGTTCTTCCAGATTGTCAACCCACATAACAAAAACATCCGAGACATCCCAGGATTGGCTCCGCCTGCTCAAAATTTTCAAACTAACAACAGGAGATTGTTGTCGGCAGAAACTCTCAGAGGTCTTTGATGGTTGTGCATGGAAGCTGTTTCATGCTGGTACAGTGTGGTCCTCGGTTCGCAAAGTAGCTGTCAATGAGCCATAAGATACGCTGTAACAATTCTTTCGTGCTTGTATATTTAACTCCTGCGGTATTAACTACTAGATTTGGATTCGTAGATTACGTCTTCTGTTGTTTGTATACTCTCCGGCCCTTTGGTTGTGTTTGTATATGCCTTTCACAGTAGAGAGGAGATCTTTTACGAGTAATCATTCGGAGCATGTGAGTTCCAGTTAGCTCCTGCATCACATGTCATTTCAAACGGCAGAAACATAATTCGTGATTTTATTCAACATGCGAATATGAATACGACGTGTTCACTAGTATCACTACGCGACTTGTTGGCTGTTGCACGTTACTGGTAGTACTCTGTGCAGCAATTGCGGGACGGTAAGCTACTGTAACGCAATGTATTTCCTTTGCTCTGATGTTATTTTTATTTTTCACGGTCTCTGAAACATGACTTTATCTTTTACTTTTTTTTACCTTTTATTGAAATATACTTATAAAATTATAATATTACGAAGTATTCTCAATGATATATTTAATAATATAAATTTTATATAGTTAATCTAGATAGTTCTAAATTTATCCGTAGCTTCTCAAGTTTAACTACACGGATTCTAATGGCGGAGGCAGCTCCCAAACAAAGGCAGTCGAGCAGATAGGGCGGACCAGTGGCGAGTCAGTGGAGCTGTGGACGGACAGGCTCGGTGAGTCAGTGGAGGCGGCAGAGCAGCAGACGAGACGGAGCACGGTGAGTCGGTGGAGGCTGCTGGTCGACTGCCGTGGAGGCTGCAAGCCACTCCTAGCTGCTGGACGACTGCCGTGGAGGCCTAGAGGGCCAGCACAGCAGGCTGCTTTGACGCTCGGTGGAGCAAGGAGCGTGTCAAGTGCGTCATGCGTGCGTGCTCATGAGTTTTGAACTCCTAGCGGCTTTGAGCCACAGACCATCAGTAGTCGGTCTGTCGTCACTCTCCGTGACCCCTAGAGGCTGGCTACTATGCTCCTACAGATGCGTGCTTGCTTTTTGTGAAGTACCCAGGTTCTGTCATTCTGTGAAGTTTGAGAGAGGAACACCATGTTCTACTGCTTCTATTACTTATACAAAATAGATTTGGATAGAATAATCAGAAAACTATGCGTGATTAGAATATTAGTGGCATATGAAGCACTAGTTCAATACTTCAATGTTAATATATTTTTCATGTGTGATTGTATTTTTGTTGGTGAATCGTCAAACATTGGTAGTATCGCAGATCGTAGTAAGGTGCTTAACTCATCTTTCTTTGTTTGCTATTCTCAAATTTGCTTGTGTGATGTATATAGACTTGTTTGTGTTTATTGATCATAATTAAGCTTGTACAAGCTCTCAAAATTTCTTGGCTCCGCCGCTGCCAGCACGTAAGCAAAGAAGAACGGAGGGAGAAGTTAGGCAAGGAGAATAACTAACAGATTGTATAACAAGTCATGGTTGATTTACATCATTTAACGGGTGGAGAGTTCTCAGACCCAACCCAACTGCAGGCAGCGTCTTTGACGACCCCTCGCCGTTTCATCATCTCTCTGACATGGTGCACACCGTCCCATTTCCCTGCCGCCGCGAGCGTGTTCGAGAACGCCATGTAGGCGCCCGGTCTCCCGGCGCGGCTCAGCTCAAACACCTCGCTTGCCGCGACGTCGGCCATGTCCACGTCCCCGTGCAGGGTGGCCGCCCCGAGCAGCGCCGCCCACACGTCGGAGTTCGGCCGCGCCGGTATCCCCCTGATGAAGTCGTAAGCCCGGCGCACGCTCCCGAACCTGCCCAGCAGGTCCACCATGCACGCGTAGTGCTCCATCCGCGGTTTCAATGAGTAGTCGCGCTCCATGCTCTGGAGGACCTCCTGGCCCTGAGACAGCAGCCCGGCGTGCGCGCACGCCGACAGGGCGCTCAGGAATGTGGCGTGGTTTGGCCTGACGTCCCGCAGCCTCCGCATCTGGCCGAACAGCTGAAGGGCTTCGTCGGAAAGGCCGTTCTTCCCGTACCCGTCGATCATCGAAGTCCATGTGATGACGTTCCTCTCCGCCATCCGGTCGAAGACCCTCCGGCCGTCCTCAACCCGGCCGCACTTGGAGTACATGTCGAGTAGCGCGCTTCCGGCCTTGATGTTGGAGAAGAGGTTGCCTTTGATCACCTGGCAATGCACCTGCTCCCCGAGCTCCGGAGACGACAAGAGCGAGCATGCGCCAAGCACGCTCACGAATGTCGACAGCGTTGGCTGAAAATTCGCCTGCTGCATCGCCTTGAACACCTCCAGCGAATCCTCTGCCGTCTCCTCCGTCTTGCTGTAGCCTTCGACCACCGCGTTGTATGCCACGACGTCCTTCTCATCCATCCCCTGGAATATCGCTTCGGCATCCTTGTACAGCCCCTCGTTCATACACCCGACGATCAGCGCCGTCGAGCACACCACGTTCCGCACCGGCATCATGCCGTACACTCGCCGCGCGTAGCCCAACGACGAGTTCTTCACGTAGGCATCCACCAGCGCCGCGAACAGGATGTCATCGAACTCGACGACCGACCTCACAACGCGCGCGTGGACCTCCCTCACGGCGCCGGGCAGCCCCAGCGCCGCGGACAGCTTCAGCGCCATCGACAGAGCGAACACGTCCAGCCGCCCGGTGGACTCTGCGAGCCGCCTCACGACCCCCAGCGCCTCCTCGGGGAGCCCCAGCCGGAAGTACCCGCGACGAGGTAGTTGTGAGCGGCGTGGGTCGGCCTCGGCATTCCGTCGAACACGGCGCGGGCGTTGTGGTGGGAGCCGCATCTGAGGTGCAGGATGAGGATCTTGACGGAGAGATCGGTGGTGGGGCGGAGGCCGGACGTAAGGAGCTGCGCGTGGAGGGTGTGAGCTTCGGCTCGGGATGGGGACGCGTTGATGAGGCTCTGGACGGCGGCGGCGAAAGCGCCGGCGGTGCGGAGGTAGCGGGGGATGCGCGGTGGAAGGAGCAAGAGCGCCACTGGGAGTCAGCTCTGTTTCTTTCTTGCATTTCTGGGCGCTTTCTGCTTTGGTGAGCACTTGGAATTTGCGAGTTGGCCAAAACACGTCACAGCCCCACAGGTAAAGCGATTTCGATGAGCTCTTCTTTATTTCCGAAATATTAGGAAAAAATACAAATATGGTGTAGATGTCATTTTTTTCTAACCTAGATGTTTAAAAATTTCAAAAAAATATAATATGTAGGAGGGAATTGTGTTTTATATATCTGTGAAATTTTCAAGATCAAACTCAATTGTATTCAAGAGATATGAAAAGACAATGACTACTGTTTGGGCACTATTCTGAGAAGTGTTGTATTTTTCTATCTTGATAATGTGATTGAGTTTGATCTTAAAATTTTACAGAGATGTATAATATACCCCTCTACATCTGGTAATTTGTTTTGTGAAAATTCTAAGTTAGATGAAAAATGGAATTTCCATGAGAGTAGAATTTTCGTCGAATATTTATGGTGTGAAGTCATGTAAAATACCATTGAAAATTATAGAATCTGTTAAAAATAAATTAGATGGTTGTTTTCATGTTCTAAAGCCTTATAAAAATTTGTAACCTAACTCTTTACAGATTAATAGTTTCACCCAACCTTCTTCTCAATTTGTATTTTGGAAAAAGCTTATTTTTCAACCTTCAGCAATGGACCAACTCCAAATTTCAACTACAAATTCGAAACCATCTATAACACAACCCTCACCCCACTCTGCCGCTTTTCCCCCCTGATGCGGCACCTACATGGGCTCAGTTTTGTTGCTGTGGCATCCAATTAACTTCCTAGTAGAGGTGAAAACAGAGCGGATAATATTCGGACAGTATCCGTATTCGGTATCCGTTTTTAGAGAAATGGCAAAAGAATCTGATATCCGACGGATACGGATACAGATACGGATAATTATCCGGATCGGGCAAACGGATCTGAGCGGATATGGGGAGGTGATATCCGAGCGGATCTGGAGGCGGATACGGATATCCCAGATCCGGATATCCAGATAGTCAGCAGTCTCCGCCTCGGCGGGCCTCCAGGAGCGGAGTTGGGATGGGCCCGAGGCCCAACACTTCTAACGGAAACATAAGGTAAGATTTCGTTACCTTATGTTTGTTTTGAACACTATTCTATAAGTTTTGTTATGTTTATGGATTATGTACTCTAAATCCTAATATTCTGTGTTGAAAATTGTGTTTTCGCGTTTGCATATTATCCAACTAAATATTCGGTTTCGTTTCGCTTTCGATCCGACTCGATTACTATCCGCTTTTATTATTATCCGATACCGATTTAATATCCGATCCGCTTTTAAATTATCCGTATCCGTATCCGCATCCCGTGAAAAATGTGAGCGGATATGAAAATATCACTATCCAATCGAATTCGCCTCGCTTTCATCCCTACTTCCTAGGATGCTATGCCAAGCAAAACCGGGTCCACATGAATGCCACATCATAAAGTATGTTTGGTTGTTTGCAACAATTTAGTCTATTTTGTATGAGTCATTTAGACTAACTTTGGTTAGATTGAGTGGATATAAGTTAAGTTGTTTAGTTACTTGTTTATACATCTTATGAATCTGCATTGGAGAGAAATTCAATCTCTATATTTCCTCCATCCTGTATGAGTGAGTGCAATTACATCCACTTAGACTAGATGAACGAAACCAATACGTGTTTAATGTATCTGATTGCATGTACTCATATAATATAGTCACCATACAAGCAACCAACACATCCATAGTGATCTTGATAGTTAAAGGATGTATTTTAGACAGGTTTTGAAGCTGCAGGTTGAAAAACGAATTCAGATCATAGTTAATTAGTAGGTTGAAAATGGAGTTTCTCCCGATATAAGAATATCTAAATTGTGATGACACTATTTCCTTACGGGTAGCTTACCCTACGACGTAGCAGAAGCAAACAAGTCAACTAAATCTAGTAGGACATGGATTCGTATGGAATTTTAACATTCAAGAAATACTTCTCTCTATCCAATTCGTATGTAAATCCAATGTTGACATTTGTATTAGAATTCAAATAAAATAAAATAAAGCATCTATGCATCTGTATATCTATATTCAAGAGCAGCTTATTTTTTAAAAATATTTGTCAAACTTTTGGTTGGTCTAAATTATACTTATATACATAATTATCTTGTAATCACTACTACAAAACAGTACATAGGTGACACTCTATTTGTGGTGATTTTTTTGGAACCGTCACAAATACAATTATCAGTAGCGGTTTTAAAATTTAAAATGATGGAAAGACTATTTGTGGCGGTTTTTGTTTGGAATTGTCACAAATAATAGATTATTTGTGGCGATTTTTCTATAGAACCGCTACAAATACTTTTGGGACTATTTGTGGTAGTTTTATTTTGGAACCACCACAAATAATTCATTATTTGTGGCAATTTTTCTTTGGAATCGCCATTGATAATGTTGAGTATTTGTGACGGTTTTAACTAAAACCGCTTATCGATAATATTAGTATTTGTGATGCTTTTGGTTAAAACCGCCACTAATAGTATTATCTTTGGCGGTTTTAATTTAAAACCACCACAAATAATATTCTATATAAATACCCTGTACCTTCTCCATCCGGTCGAGTTATTTTCCTCCGAGAACAAACCTAAATTTCTAGATTTCGATTTCATTTGCAAAGATTCTTGTGCTTCTACTCGTAGTTGTTTGAAGGTGTGTAATTTATTCTCCTCTCTTCATTTGTAATAATGTAGTTGCACTTTAATGTTTAGACCTAATTTAATTAAGATTATTAGATGTAAGGTTTAGATTTAGTTTGTTTTATTTACTTAGCGCTTTTGTAGGTGATGAATTTATTACCTTGCTCCACTAGATTAAGTTATCTAACTTTTTTAGATGATGAATTATGATCAAGCATATATCAAATTTATTTAACTAAGGTTATTGGATATTAATAAAAATTAAATTTTAGTTAATATGGTAGATGGGTGATCATGAAGTTGCCTTGCATTTTGAGATGATGAATTTATTATCTAGCTCTTTCGAGAAGATATATTTAATATTGGCTAGGTATGAGTATATATAAAATTAAGTAATTAAGATTTATTTTAATTACCATTATTTTTTTCTTGTTAGTCTTGCCAGATATACATCTTGCTCCATTAGTGGCTATTGTTAGCTAATTTTATCAAGCATATATTAAATTTATTTAATTAAGATTATTGGATATTAATAAACATTAAATTTTAGTTAATATGGTAGGTTCGTGATCATGAAGTTGCTTTGTATTTTGAGATGATGAATTTATTATTTAGCTCATTTAGAGGATAAAATTAATTTTAGTTAGGTATGAGCATATATTAAAATCAAGTAATTAAGATTGAAAAATTAATTAGCATTAATTTTTTTACCGTTAGGGACATTGTTGGATATTGGATTAATAATTTATTTAATTAAGATTACATTAATTGATTGTAGATGGATTTGGAGATGAATGTACAATGCGAACAGTTCTGTTAGAGAATATATCGATGGCGATTCGCTTTCTAAGAGCCGAGGAGAACAACTTGCAAAAGAACATGGAGTACATACATTGTCCATGTATTGATTGCAAGAATGAGAAGATGTTTTCGGACAAAGACCATATCCACTTACACTTGATTTGGAGGGTTTTGTACTTGGTCGTACATGTTGGACAAGGCACGGTGAAAAGGAGATCATACTTTCAACGTGATAACATCGATTTACGATGGAGCCAACAATATGGTAGCTAACATCAGTTATAGATCCAACGAGGATAGGTTGGTCGTCGATGATGACAATAATTTGGCTCAAATGTTGCACGATGCAAAAGAGAACTACACTAGTCAGAGAGAGTTTAATCAATTTTAGGGTTTGATGGAGGATTCGGAGAAACCTTTGTTCCAGGTTGCAAGGAGGAATACACAAAGTTGTGCACCGTGCTTTCACTTCTGAAATTGAAAGCAGGCAATGGTTGGTCCGACAAGAGTTTCACGATGTTGTTACATCTCTTAGCGGATATGCTTTCAAAGGAAAATGTGTTGCCTAAAACTATGTATCTAGCTAAGAAGGTTGTATGTCCCTTAGGATTGAAAGTAGAAAGAAACGGTAGCAATTTTCTGATACTTGAATCCGTTCGGATTGGATCCGGAGCATCAAAATCTGGTAAATCGGGATGAGATCTAGATATTCGATATTGGATCGGATATTCAGATTTTTCCTATTCGGATATCGCCAAAGCCCAACCCATTTTCATCATATTTTTTCCATGTTAGCCCATTTATATTAACAATTAGTTGGTTCTATTGATCCTCAAGTAGCATATTCTTTCTCGACATTTTGTTGAGTTTGATTGATATATAATTTGTTACTATAGTCATGTACTCGTATAGTTTTAATTCAATATATATTACTCTATATATCGTGCATTATCCGTATATCTTTATCCGTTTAGGACGAATCCGTCACATATTCGTCTCATATCCATCTCTCGAATTACGAATTAAGATCGTATCCGGCTAGCCCGTATTGGTTCGAATCCAGAAAAAATATGAGTTAAGATACGGGAAGAGCAATATCCGTCCAAATCTCAACCGTTTCACCCTATTGCGGCGTCGTTGAAGGAGGAAAGAGAGCAGATGAGTCGATGAGAGAGAGCTGTGTGTTGCGTTGGTGTTTGCAATGTGTGCTGTGTGGTGCGTGAGCTGTGTGTTGCGTTGGTGTTTGCAATGCACACTTGTTTCGTTTCTCAATTATACTTTGAATGGTCATGGCATTTGAGAATAAGATTGGATATACCCTTGTGGTAAACAATAACATAATATATATGCTTCTAATTAAGAGTTTTTTACCATATTTGAGAGTACTATCAAATTACTCTTAAACTCGCACTTCTACTTTTAAATTTTTTGGTACTTCTACTTTTTAAACTTTTGGTATCTCTTGATACTAACTCAATAGATAGGTTGGTACTTCCCAAGGATAGTAAAAAGTCTCGTGCTTCTAAATTCCTAGAAATGTGCTGTGAAAAAAAATCCTAGAAAGGTAAATTCTGAATCCAGAAACAAGCTACCAAGTGCCAAAGGCAGATTTAGCATTTGGTGTAGTGGATGAGCAACAGATCGATTTCATTCCTAGCATACAATTGATACATACCTATAGGGAGAACAGAAGAAACCTGTCCAGAATTCCCCAAACCGATGGAATGAATTCTCGATGCAAAGAAGGACGTAGCATAATCCCAAGAGGGAATCGCTGCACAGTGACCGGTGAAAGCAACAGCGACACTAGCAGCTTAGCAATGGCTGAGAACCAATGGCATGCACTCGAGTCAGCTTGCAAACGCGCCTAGCTAGGATATCTCAGAAAATAAACACGTATGTAGCGCTCGATCGAGCGAGCGTGGTTACACAATCGGATAGCAATATTCCGATTCTCCGTTGGTTCCTCGATCCAGAGTTAAGATTCGACCCTCGTAGGAAATTAAAGTAATGAAGCGAAGCAACATGTGCGTGCAAAATGCTTCAGGGCTTGTTTGTTTTTATTTTGAATTCTTTAGAAGCTGATTCTCGTAAGCTGAAATCCAAAAGTAATCGTGGATTCTAGTGTATATGGGTAGGCTAGATTGTGAGAATCGATTCCTATATTAGAATTATTTGTTTTTGATTCTACCTTTAAAACTAGAATTCAGAATTAAAATCAAAATCAAACAGATGCTTAATTAACTAAGGGGAAGGTTCCTATCAAATGTATCGATTCTTTTGCATGTGATGGGTCAAATGAAACGTGACTGTGTAAAGTCTGAGTAAAGTTGCAACGTACATGCAGGAGGGGTCGAGAAACGGACATGGGAAGAAAAATCCATTTTATACAAGCAAAGCGAATCCATGTATTCTTTTGTACGACTGAAGGAAAAATGTATTTGAGAAATGCTTCACCGTACACACAGATTTTTTTTTTGATCTAGGTGTTTGAGCCGAAATTAACAGATGTCACGCTGCCACCCGGCTTGCTGCACTGCCACTAGTTCACTGTTGCTTCTATATCGTCGTTCTCGCGTTCTCGGAGACAGCTAGCTGTACAGAATTTTCATGCAGCAGCTTCAGTTTTATGCTAATAGATATTCGACTTTGCACCTTAAATTCGTGGAGCAAACAAGATTGCATCTCATGTCTCTAAGCACGAAGTACGAACCCGTAAAGTTGGCTTGATTTATGGGCATCTAGACAGGGCTCTGTTGGCCAATCAGCATATCACTTTGGGAAGAGTCTGACAAGTCAGTCGGTACAGAATGTTGGAAGGACCAAACATAAAAATATTTTTATCTACTCGTATCTGACTTCATCGTCCTTTCTGACGGCAAAAAAATAAGAATGCGCAAACCTGCTGCCGAGTCCCTGTCTCAGCCCCTCACTACATACTCTCCTAGCTGGTGTCAGATCAGAAGAAAGGAACGAAAAAAACGACATTGGCTTATCAGCAGTTTAGCCCGGACCGCGAGGTTATCTTAAGCCGCGTGCGTCCTCACTGTCAAGCAAGCGTCCTTTACTTTTGTTCCGTGCTTTTATTAGAGTATCTCTAATAATACCACTTCAACTAGTTATAAGGTTTGATAAAAAAACTAGTTATAAAGGTGTCATCCAAGATTTTGTTTAGGTAGAAGAGAGAAAATAGAAGAGAGATATGGTAATTTCTTAATGTATAAGCAGCGTATAATGATCCAAAATCTTATTATCTATTACATTTACATGTGGGCTAATATTTAATTTTATAAACAATGCTATAGCTAATCTATTGAAAAGATTGTCTATATCTATCTATAGATGATATGGACATTTCTATCTAAGTATTATTGGAGATGCTCTTACGCCTTTACCTTGCTTTGCGTTATTTGACCCTTGTTATATATATTTTTTATGTTTAATTTTGTTTGAACTAAATTATAGATTCTGTTATCTTCTCAACCACAGAAACAACAATAGAAGATTCGTGTTCTAGTTTTTCTTGCCTCCTTGGTGAGAGAGAGTTAGAATTACTATTTCTTTTACATCAGAACATGTTAATAATAATAATAATAATAATAAAATATACAAAGAGACTAGGTCTTGTTTATTTAGGCTTAGACTTTTGACTTAAAACTTACAATTAGTTTTTAAATTTAAATAACTTAAAAGTAATCACTTTTATATATAGTAGAAACAGTAATTTTACTTTAAATTCAATGGTATTAATGTAAGACTAACTCCCAATAAGTTAAAAAAGTATCTTTTAATATTTTTAGCTTTTAGTTATACATAGTGATTTTGAGTTTCAAAAAATTTAGATATAAAATTATCTATTTATTTAGATTTTGACATTTGGCTTTTAAACCGATGAAAATGTCCAAGCGGGCGGTCAGGGCGTCAGGCTTCCTGCCTACCTGCGTTCCGGATTCTATTCAAAACCCAGCTAATACGCCAGGTCCAGGCCGTCAAGCCCTAGGCTCTCGTCGTACTCGTCGCCCCATTCCTCTCCCGATCCATCCAAAATTCCTCCTCCCTCCGCGGTTTCGGGTTCGAACCCTCGGCTCAGTCGGAATGGCCGTGTGAGGTTCGGCTAGGGTAGTAGGGTTTGGCCGGCCGGAAGAGACGACGAGAAGGGGGAGGTAGGAGGAGCCATGGCGAGCGACGTGCCCATGAGCCCGGAGCTCGAGCAGATCGACGGCGAGATCCAGGACATCTTCCGCGCCCTCGTGAGTCCCCTACGTCTCTCCGCTCTCGTTACTGCTTTAGTTACCCCTACCAATTATTTGAGTTCGGATTCGGCGGCGGCGCTATCCGCTGGCGCGTTGGGGGATGCATGATTGGGCGATTATGGAATTGGATTGTCGTCCCTGCGCGCGAGCGCTCGTACAGGCGTGCTCGTGAATTTCTGGCCTCGTTTGTATGTTTTAGTGTGTACGGCTTGCAGTTGCGCTCAGGTGTGGTATACTGGTATAGTACATGAGGGGAACTGGGAAGAAGCATTAGTGTAGGGAATTACGTGATGGAATCATGGATATGGTTTAGCAAGGAAGTTTTCCTGGCTGGCTTGGCACAGTTGTCTCAAGCTGGGTGTCGAGCTGCCATCGTGAAAATGATTTGGTGAAATTTGCAGTTGTTAGAATTTAGCCAAATGGTACAACTCATCCTTAAGAAACCACTTAAACTAGACATTGGAGCAGAAACCTGAAGTTCTGTACTGGCAGCATTGGCTTACAGTTCCTGTTTGTCTCCATTTTCATTATGGCCAGCTTCATTTCTACAAACAGCATACAATAGGGTTATGAAAATAGGGGTGCAAGTGGATGCGTGCTGTCATAAGCCCACTAAATCCACCCACAATAAGCAGTAAGTGGACTCACGTGGGCTAGCTTCTCTTTTTGAGTGCTCACGCCCCATCCCTATCTGAGTACCCTTTGAGGCCGACAAACGATGCTTCACAGGGCGACAGATCTAGTGAGGGCACCATGACAGGTGCACCTCATCGCGATGACACACCTTGCCTCAAGATTGACGCCGGCGTCGGTTTGCGGTGCTTCCGCCTGGCGCCTTCCGTCGGTGGCCCTGGCAAGCGGGATGTCTGGCGATAGCGGGTGGTTTAGCAGCAACAAGGGTCCTATGCATACAGTTGTAGTGGTGTTGGCGAGGTGGAGACACCGGTGAAGTCAACCCGACGGCTTCCTCCTGGCGCAAGCAGGCGCTATAGCGTCATCGGGAAGATGGTGATAGTTGGGAGCTTGCGTGGTGAAGTGCTCGATGACCCCACGCCGATTTGGCGGTTCATGGTAGAGATGGTGGTGTGTAGCATCTACGTGTTGACGGCCTTAAGTACCTGCTATGGTGCTTCTGATGCTCAATGACTAGCGACCACCGCGACATTGTGGGTTTTAGGGCCCCTCAATGTTCGCATAAGCCTTTTGGCTGCCATAATACCCGCATAAACGCAGTGGCCAATGTGGGCAACGTGGGCTAGCCGCATTACCTCCCACTTGCATCCTGACACGAAAAGTCAAAGAGAACTCTATATTAGATGTATGGTTACCTTGAACACATTCATAAGTAGAAAATGCTTAATTCAAATTTTGTGTTATAGTTGAATTCGATCACAGAATTGCTCCTTATCAACAAAGGTGATTAACTTGATTGTAATTTTTCCTTTCCCTTATGTAGTTATGTCCGTCAATTACTTAATTTCCAATTTTATGTTTGGAATTGGTTATCAGAACCGCAATCCTTGGTTCATGTATGACCTTAGGATGCAATAGTTTGATTCTTCGTTCTTATGTCATTTTAATGATTTTATCGAATGAATTGAGACTGATATTATACTTCATGCTTTGTCCAAAACACTCATATTATTTGCTGCCTGCCTTATTAAGTTGTTCTGACTGAAAGTTTTATTTCATATTACGTATTTTCTGCAGAAATGGATTTCAAAAGATGGACAAGATTAAAGATTCAAACAGGCAAGCTAAACAGTTGGAGGATCTCACAGGAAAATGAAGAAATGCAAGCTGTATGTCAGGCTGAACAATATTCTTCAGTCTGCTATTGCCAAATTTTTGTTTTATTTTTCGACTTCTCGCTGGTCTTACTTGCGTATTCATAATATGCCTCCTTTTAGTTGTCTTTTAGTCCTAACTTGAACATTTTTTGGGATTTAACTGCTCGCTTGATGTAATATTATCATGTGTATTTGTCATGACAATTTCCCTTTGGTGGACACTGGTACTTAATTGAATTTTTAAAATTTAACTTGGTCCTTGACAGCTTGATCAAAGATTTTGATCGTATTCTGAAAGAAGAGGAGTCAAAGAATCCTCCTGAGGTCAACAAGCAGCTAAATGACAGAAAGCAGTATATGGTTGGTACCTCTGCTGTCTTTTCAATAGGCTCTTTGGTTTATACCACCTTGCACATTCGTGTAATCATTACTTATGCACTGTACAGATCAAAGAGTTGAATTCCTATGTCACCTTGAGGAAGACGTAAGTACACAAGTTTTTGAAAAATAAATATACTCTGCAGAATCTCAAGCTATTTCTTTTTTAGTGATCTATAATGAATTCCAAGAGGGTAAGTTTTGGATTTTAAACTTGGAAAATCCTGTTTTCAACTTTCATACCTCCTGCAATGTTGTTGTGTCTCTTGGTACTTTGCTAGTACTAATACTAAGGTTATATTGCAGATATCAAAGTACCCTTGGTAATAATAAGCGGGTTGAGCTCTTCGATATGGGTGCTGGAAGTAGTGAGCCTGCCACTGAGGACAATATTCAAATGGCATCAGGTAAAATTAGTTACTGAAATCAATTTTCTGGTTAATCTCATATTCTCATATTAATAAAATCTTCTGAAGTGTAAAGATTGTCATATGGCTTGCTGAGCATATGTTGCAGAACTCGTAATCTTGTCAATATTTAAGAGTATAAACAAATTATAATGGGATCATTTTCTTGACTTTTGTCACTATAATATCAACTAGACTGCTTCTGGAAAGGTTTCATTATGAAATGTGTTACTATATGATAGGAATAAAATATGCTTTTTTAACAACTATGTGATGAAAGTTAAAGATCTGAATGCTTGAAGATGGTGAACTGGTGATGTATATTTATTATCTTAGCTACCTTTGTTAAGAGGTGATCATCGTTTCAACTGCATCTAAACAACAGGAGTGTGGATAGGACATCAATTATGTCGGATGAGCACCGTTCCTTTTTTGTCAGCTAATTTTAATTTAATTTGATTCTCTTCTCCCATGGACCAAACCCTTTTTGTGCATGTGAATGAGAACGAAGCCGTGTATCTTTGTTGGCTCCATAGCCCATAGGGTAATATTGTGTCGTAAATACCTTTTGATTATACTATGATTAATTCAGTCGGGCTGATTGGTTCGAAGGTATATGATTCTAATAAAACTCAAAAAGGCTTGAACTAAAAGAACATTTTCCAAGACTAATGCTTAATACAGGATTTTAGTGCTTCATTTTCTTTTGATCATATCCTTAAATAGTGAAATGCTTTTGAATGCTAGAAAGTTAGATTTGGTTCTTATGGAAGCATGTGTCTAAACTTGCAGCTATGATGAATCAACAACTCATTGATGCTGGAAGAAACCAAATGGATCAAACAGATCAAGCTATTGAGCGTTCAAAATGGTTGCTTTCTAAGCGGCATACACTCTTTATCAATGCTCTTTCATGGCAAATTTTAAAGACATTTTTTTGGTAGGTTGTCGTGCAAACTGTTGAAGTTGGATCTCAAACTGCTGCAACATTAACGCAGCAGGTAAGATTTTCTGAATCCGGACTATAAACTAGTAAACAACCAAGTTTGTTTTCTCTTACATGCTTGTTTTCTTCTGGCATGCATGTGCGCTTATTAGGTACATAATAAAATCGTTTTGTTATACAATGATTTGGTATGCACAATGCTGGACTATTATTAACTGAGTTTAGTTTTACACTCAGTCCTATTTTGCCATTGTAAGGGCCACCTTTTAATCCTTTTTTCCTGGGAATCTGGACTGAAGTGTATATCTTTCATTATGCCTTGGATTCACTTATCCTATGGAGATTCAACATGTTTTTTAAACCCACTTTGTGGTATTGAATGCTTCAACATCTAGTGCCACTGCCATGGGAAAGAGTAGATGTGCATGCAGATGTCTTGTATATTCCACAAGTTTTTCTACATAGAACATCTCATATTCTCATTTACTCTTTGCATTGGCCCATCTCATTCCATTCCATAACAATATAAGTATATAACACTATACTAGATTGCAACAAGATTGTGACAGGCTAATTTTTCAAGTAAGGCCATATCTCTTAGATGCCGGCTTCATTCCTCAATCTGGATTTTCTTGTCTTCATCAGATAAAATCCAAGCAACACAAGATTGGATTTTTTTTCCAGTTGATCTCTTCCATTAAAAATTTTACATTTTTGGACGAATATCCTAGAAGATTAGAAGAATTTTCCAATAGTAAAGATTCTCTCATGTTTTTGCAGACAGAACAAATGAAGAGAATTGGTAATGAGCTAGACTCTGTTCACTTTTCGTTGAAGAAAGCTAGCCAACTGGTGAAGGAGATTGGTCGTCAGGTTATCTCTCTCCCCTCTGTGCACGCGCACGCCTGTGTGTGCATGTGTTTGTTTCTCTCCCTCTCTGTGTGTGCGTGCACGCCTGCGTGTGATTGTGTTTGTTTGGTCACTTGTGCTTGTGCAGTAGTACCTGAAATTTGAAAACTCCTTGTTGCAGGTTGCAACTGACAAATGCATCATGGCATTGCTCTTATTGATAGTTTGTGGCGTGATTGCAATTATTGTTGTCAAGGTATTTTCTTCAGCTATTTCTAGATGGCTATTTTTATACTATACATTTACTTCCGTTTCCAGGGACATGAAAGAGTGCCAGTTGATTAACCAAATGTACACACATGTTACTAAATTTTGTAGTAATGATAAAAGGCTTATGACATGATGCCTCAAATTTGGTACCATACTTTAGGAGTGAAACAAGGCTCACCGAAACTTTAAACCTACTGATGATAAATGTTGACGCAACTCATTTTTCAGATGGTATCATCATTATGCATAATTAAACATTCTGATGATTGCTTATCACACAGGGCATGCGTGATGCTTTGTTTTTTCCTTGCGAACCAAATTGTTAAAAACATTGTTTGCGATCAATCCCATGTTCTTAGTTTAATACCTCAACGAGACTTTTCCTATCATGTACTGCTTTCGCTATGCAACAATTGGACCTGAATCAGATCATTCACAATGTTTTGTTCTTCCAGATTGTCAACCCACATAACAAAACATCCGAGACATCCCAGGATTGGCTCCGCCTGCTCAAAATTTTCAAACTAACAACAGGAGATTGTTGTCGGCAGAAACTCTCAGAGGTCTTTGATGGTTGTGCATGGAAGCTGTTTCATGCTGGTACAGTGTGGTCCTCGGTTCGCAAAGTAGCTGTCAATGAGCCATAAGATACGCTGTAACAATTCTTTCGTGCTTGTATATTTAACTCCTGCGGTATTAACTACTAGATTTGGATTCGTAGATTACGTCTTCTGTTGTTTGTATACTCTCCGGCCCTTTGGTTGTGTTTGTATATGCCTTTCACAGTAGAGAGGAGATCTTTTACGAGTAATCATTCGGAGCATGTGAGTTCCAGTTAGCTCCTGCATCACATGTCATTTCAAACGGCAGAAACATAATTCGTGATTTTATTCAACATGCGAATATGAATACGACGTGTTCACTAGTATCACTACGCGACTTGTTGGCTGTTGCACGTTACTGGTAGTACTCTGTGCAGCAATTGCGGGACGGTAAGCTACTGTAACGCAATGTATTTCCTTTGCTCTGATGTTATTTTATTTTTCACGGTCTCTGAAACATGACTTTATCTTTTACTTTTTTTTTACCTTTTATTGAAATATACTTATAAAATTATAATATTACGAAGTATTCTCAATGATATATTTAATAATATAAATTTTATATAGTTAATCTAGATAGTTCTAAATTTATCCGTAGCTTCTCAAGTTTAACTACACGGATTCTAATGGCGGAGGCAGCTCCCAAACAAAGGCAGTCGAGCAGATAGGGCGGACCAGTGGCGAGTCAGTGGAGCTGTGGACGGACAGGCTCGGTGAGTCAGTGGAGGCAGAGCAGCAGACGAGACGGAGCACGGTGAGTCGGTGGAGGCTGCTGGTCGACTGCCGTGGAGGCTGCAAGCCACTCCTAGCTGCTGGACGACTGCCGTGGAGGCCTAGAGGGCCAGCACAGCAGGCTGCTTTGACGCTCGGTGGAGCAAGGCGTGTCAAGTGCGTCATGCGTGCGTGCTCATGAGTTTTGAACTCCTAGCGGCTTTGAGCCACAGACCATCAGTAGTCGGTCTGTCGTCACTCTCCGTGACCCCTAGAGGCTGGCTACTATGCTCCTACAGATGCGTGCTTGCTTTTTGAAGAAGTACAGGTTCTGTCATTCTGTGAAGTTTGAGAGAGGAACACCATGTTCTGCTTCTATTACTTATACAAAATAGATTTGGATAGAATAATCAGAAAACTATGCGTGATTAGAATATTAGTGGCATATGAAGCACTAGTTCAATACTTCAATGTTAATATATTTTTCATGTGTGATTGTATTTTTGTTGGTGAATCGTCGAAACATTGGTAGTATCGTACAGTCGTAGTAAGGTGCTTAACTCATCTTTCTTTGTTTGCTATTCTCAAATTTGCTTGTGTGATGTGTATATAGACTTGTTTGTGTTTATTGATCATAATTAAGCTTATACAAGCTCTCAAAATTTCTTGGCTCCGCCGCTGCCAGCACGTAAGCAAAGAAGAACGGAGGAGAGTTAGGCAAGGAGAATAACTAACAGATTGTATAACAAGTCATGGTTGATTTACATCATTTAACGGGTGGAGAGTTCTCAGACCCAACCCAACTGCAGGCAGCGTCTTTGACGACCCCTCGCCGTTTCATCATCTCTGACATGGTGCACACGTCCCATTTCCCTGCCGCCGCGAGCGTGTTCGAGAACGCCATGTAGGCGCCCGGTCTCCCGGCGCGGCTCAGCTCAAACACCTCGCTTGCCGCGACGTCGGCCATGTCCACGTCCCCGTGCAGGGTGGCCGCCCCGAGCAGCGCCGCCCACACGTCGGAGTTCGGCCGCGCCGGTATCCCCCTGATGAAGTCGTAAGCCCGGCGCACGCTCCCGAACCTGCCCAGCAGGTCCACCATGCACGCGTAGTGCTCCATCCGCGGTTTCAATGAGTAGTCGCGCTCCATGCTCTGGAGGACCTCCTGGCCCTGAGACAGCAGCCCGGCGTGCGCGCACGCCGACAGGGCGCTCAGGAATGTGGCGTGGTTTGGCCTGACGTCCCGCAGCCTCCGCATCTGGCCGAACAGCTGAAGGGCTTCGTCGGAAAGCCGTTCTTCCCGTACCCGTCGATCATCGAAGTCCATGTGATGACGTTCCTCTCCGCCATCCGGTCGAAGACCCTCCGGCCGTCCTCAACCCGGCCGCACTTGGAGTACCGAGTAGCGCGCTTCCGGCCTTGATGTTGGAGAAGAGGTTGCCTTTGATCACCTGGCAATGCACCTGCTCCCCGAGCTCCGGAGACGACAAGAGCGAGCATGCGCCAAGCACGCTCACGAATGTCGACAGCGTTGGCTGAAAATTCGCCTGCTGCATCGCCTTGAACACCTCCAGCGAATCCTCTGCCGTCTCCTCCGTCTTGCTGTAGCCTTCGACCACCGCGTTGTATGCCACGACGTCCTTCTCATCCATCCCCTGGAATATCGCTTCGGCATCCTTGTACAGCCCTCGTTCATACACCCGACGATCAGCGCCGTCGAGCACACCACGTTCCGCACCGGCATCATGCCGTACACTCGCCGCGCGTAGCCCAACGACGAGTTCTTCACGTAGGCATCCACCAGCGCCGCGAACAGGATGTCATCGAACTCGACGACCGACCTCACAACGCGCGCGTGGACCTCCCTCACGGCGCCGGGCAGCCCCAGCGCCGCGGACAGCTTCAGCGCCATCGACAGAGCGAACACGTCCAGCCGCCCGGTGGACTCTGCGAGCCGCCTCACGAGCGCCTCCTCGGGGAGCCCCAGCCGGAAGTACCCGCGACGAGGTAGTTGTGAGCGGCGTGGGTCGGCCTCGGCATTCCGTCGAACACGGCGCGGGCGTTGTGGTGGGAGCCGCATCTGAGGTGCAGGATGAGGATCTTGACGGAGAGATCGGTGGTGGGGCGGAGGCCGGACGTAAGGAGCTGCGCGTGGAGGGTGTGAGCTTCGGCTCGGGATGGGGACGCGTTGATGAGGCTCTGGACGGCGGCGGCGAAAGCGCCGGCGGTGCGGAGGTAGCGGGGGATGCGCGGTGGAAGGGAGCAAGAGCGCCACTGGGAGTCAGCTCTGTTTCTTTCTTGCATTTCTGGGCGCTTTCTGCTTTGGTGAGCACTTGGAATTTGCGAGTTGGCCAAAACACGTCACAGCCCCACAGGTAAAGCGATTTCGATGAGCTCTTCTTTATTTCCGAAATATTAGGGAAAAAAATACAAATATGGTGTAGATGTCATTTTTTCTAACCTAGATGTTTAAAAATTTCAAAAAAATATAATATGTAGGTAGGGAATTGTGTTTTATATATCTGTGAAATTTTCAAGATCAAACTCAATTGTATTCAAGAGATATGAAAAAGACAATGACTACTGTTTGGGCACTATTCTGAGAAGTGTTGTATTTTTCTATCTTGATAATGTGATTGAGTTTGATCTTAAATTACAGAGATGTATAATATACCCCTCTACATCTGGTAATTTGTTTTGTGAAAATTCTAAGTTAGATGAAAAATGGAATTTCCATGAGAGTAGAATTTTCGTCGAATATTTATGGTGTGAAGTCATGTAAAATACCATTGAAAATTATAGAATCTGTTAAAAAATAAATTAGATGGTTGTTTTCATGTTCTAAAGCCTTATAAAATTTGTAACCTAACTCTTTACAGATTAATAGTTTCACCCAACCTTCTTCTCAATTTGTATTTTGGAAAAAGCTTATTTTTCAACCTTCAGCAATGGACCAACTCCAAATTTCAACTACAAATTCGAAACCATCTATAACACAACCCTCACCCCACTCTGCCGCTTTCCCCTGATGCGGCACCTACAGGCTCAGTTTTGTTGCTGTGGCATCCAATTAACTTCCTAGTAGAGGTGAAAACAGGCGGATAATATTCAGACGATATCCGTGATCGGTATCCGTTTTTTTTGAAAATGGCAAAAGAATCTGATATCAGCGGATACGGATCTGAATCTGGATAATTATCCGGATCGAAACCATGAATCGGAGCGGATATGGAGGTGATATCCCAAGCGGATCTGGAGGCGGATCTGGATATCCGATATCCGGATATCCGTATAGTCGGCGAGTCTCCGATCGGCGGGGCCTCCGGGAAGCGGGTTGGGATGGGCCCGAGGCCCAACACTTCTTGAAACATAAGGTAAGATTCGTTACCTTATGTTTGTTTGAACACTATTCTATAAGTTTTGTTATGTTTATGGATTATGTACTCTAAATCCTAATATTACATGTTGAAAATTGTGTTTTCGGCGTTTGCATATTATCCAACTAAATATTAGGTTTCGTTTCGTTTTTCGTCGACTCGATTACTATCCGTTTTATTATTATCCGAAACCGATTTAATATCCGATCCGTTTTAAATTATCCGTATCCGTATCCATCCGGGTGAAAAAATGTGGCGGATATGAAAATATCACTATCAGGCGAATTCGCTCCGTTTTCATCCCTACTTCTAGATGCTATGCCAGAAAACCGGGTCCACATGAATGCCACATCATAAAGTATGTTTGGTTGTTTGCAACAATTTAGTCTATTTTGTATGAGTCATTTAGACTAACTTTGGTTAGATTGAGTGGATATAAGTTAAGTTGTTTAGTTACTTGTTTATACATCTTATGAATCTGCATTGGAGAGAAATTCAATCTCTATATTTCCTCCATCCAGTATGAGTGAGAGTGCAATTACATCCACTTAGACTAGATGAAGAGAAACCAAATCGTGTTTAACAGAATCAGATTGCATGTACTCATATAATATAGTCACCATACAAGCAACCAACACACATCCATAGTGATCTTGATAGTTAAAGGATGTATTTTAGACAGGTTTTAAGCTGCAGGTTGAAAAACGAATTCAGATCATAGTTAATTAGTAGGTTGAAAATGGAGTTTCTCCCGATATAAGAATATCTAAATTGTGATGACACTATTTCCTTACGGGTAGCTTACCCTACGACGTAGCAGAAGCAAACAAGTCAACTAAATCTAGTAGGACATGGATTCGTATGGAATTTTTAACATTCAAGAAATACTTCTCTCTATCCAATTCGTATGTAAATCCAATGTTGACATTTGTATTAGAATTCAAATAAAATAAAATAAAGCATCTATGCATCTGTATATCTATATTCAAGAGCAGCTTATTTTTTAAAAATATTTGTCAAACTTTTGGTTGGTCTAAATTATACTTATATACATAATTATCTTGTAATCACTACTACAAAAAGCGATTACATAGGTGACACTCTATTTGTGGTGATTTTTTTTGGGCAATCACAAATACAATTATCGATGCGGTTTAAAATTTAAAATGATGGAAAGACTATTTGTGGCGGTTTTTGTTTGGAATTGTCACAAATAATAGATTATTGTGGCGATTTTTCTATAGAACCGCTACAAATACTTTTGGGACTATTTGTGGTAGTTTATTTTGGAACCACCACAAATAATTCATTATTTGTGAATTTTTCTTTGGAATCGCATTGATAATGTTGAGTATTTGTGGCGGTTTAACTAAAAACACTTGCGATAATATTAGTATTTGTGGAGTTTTGGTTAAAACCGCCACTAATAGTATTATCTGGCGGTTTTAATTTAAAACCACCACAAATAATATTCTATATAAATACCCTGTACCTTCTCCATCCAGTAGTTATTTTCCTCCACGAACAAACCTAAATTTCTAGATTTGATTTCATTTGCAAAGATTCTTGTGCTTCTACTTCTGTTGGTTGTTTGAAGGTGTGTAATTTATTCTCCTCTCTTCATTTGTAATAATGTAGTTGCACTTTAATGTTTAGACCTAATTTAATTAAGATTATTAGATGTAAGGTTTAGATTTAGTTTGTTTTATTTACTTAGCGTTTGTAGGTGATGAATTTATTACCTTGCTCCACTAGATTAAGTTATCTAACTTTTTAGATGATGAATTATGATCAAGCATATCAAATTTATTTAACTAAGGTTATTGGATATTAATAAAAATTAAATTTTAGTTAATATGGTAGATGGGTGATCATGAAGTTGCCTTGCATTTTGAGATGATGAATTTATTATCTAGCTCTTTTCGGAAGATATATTTAATATTGGCTAGGTATGAGTATATATAAAAATTAAGTAATTAAGATTTATTTTTTAATTACCATTATTTTTTCTTTATTAGTCTTGGCGCATATACATCTTGCTCCATTAGTGGCTTATTGTTAGCTAATTTTATCAAGCATATATTAAATTTATTTAATTAAGATTATTGGATATTAATAAACATTAAATTTTAGTTAATATGGTAGGTTATTGATCATGAAGTTGCTTTGTATTTTGAGATGATGAATTTATTATTTAGCTCATTTAGAGGATAAAATTAATTTTAGTTAGGTATGAGCATATATTAAAATCAAGTAATTAAGATTGAAAAATTAATTAGCATTAATTTTTTACCGTTAGGGACATTGTTGGATATTGGATTAATAATTTATTTAATTAAGATTACATTAATTGATTGTAGATGGTGGAGATGAATGTACAATCTGGGCAAATTCTGAGAATATATCGATGGTATACGCTTTCTAAGAGCCGAGAGAACAACTTGCAAAGAACATGGAGTACATACATTGTCCATGTATTGATTGCAAGAATGAGAAGATGTTTTCGGACAAAGACCATATCCACTTACACTTGATTTGGAGGGTTTTGTACCTTTGTACATGTTGGACAAGGCACGGTGAAAAGGAGATCATACTTTCAGCGTGATAACATCTCGACGATGGAGCCAACAATATGGTAGCTAACATCGCTTATAGATCCAACGAGGATAGGTTGGTCGTCGATGATGACAATAATTTGGCTCAAATGTTGCCGATGCAAAGAGAACTACACTAGTCGAGAGAGTTTAATCAATTTTAGGGTTTGATGGAGGATTCGGAGAAACCTTTGTTCGAGGTGCAAGGAGGAATACACAAAGTTGTGCACCGTGCTTTCACTTCGAAATTGAAAGCAATGGTTGGTCCGACAAGAGTTTCACGATGTTGTTACATCTCTTAGCGGATATGCTTTCAAAGGAAAATGTGTTGCCTAAAACTATGTATCTAGCTAAGAAGGTTGTATGTCCCTTAGGATTGAAAGTAGAAAGAAGCGGACCAATGGGTGCTCGTGAATGGCGTATGATGTGACGAAAAATTGTGTTGTTCTATGACGCTTTCCTGACTTTCGTCATAACTTTTAGTGGCTGAGCTCCATCACCAACGATCCATGATGAATCACAAAAGTTTGTCATAGATAGATACTATTCAATGACAAATTTTTAGAACGTCAGGAGGAAAATGTCATAGATGTGCAAATTTCTACTAGTGAACTAAGTGTTGTATAATTCAAGAATATCAGTACAATCACAAGTGCTAGTATAGGATGACCTTAACTTATTAAGTAACTTATATTTGACTTTGCACATTAGAAGGCTGTAGTAGTATGGGGAAAAGTGGGATAATAGGGTGTATAACCATTGGTCGTACAATGATTTTACAAATATCTCTTGCCACCATAGTGAGGGTTTGCCATCACTGGGCTGATGCAAAGTTAGGTCTACGTAATGTAACGGTTAAGTTATGATCTCTCTACCACACACCAAAGGAAGCATGTTAATAGCTTGGCAAAAGAGTTGGCAATGTCTTGTGGGTAAAGCTGTAAACCTCTATAGAGTTTAAATTTTTTTGAAAAGCCGTTCCCACAGTTGTGGGAAATTTGGTGTACTGATAGTAGTTAGAAATTTTAGTATTTTCTAAAAGATTTGTATTGAAACTATTTGTTGCAAAGTCTTTATTTCATACTTTATGCAAGGGATTGGCAAAGGACGGTACAATACTCACATTTATGGAGAACTGTGAGTTGTAATATGTTATGCTACTCTTATTTTTTTACATATATATCAAACATGCTCTTACAAATTCCGTTCACAATTTAATACTTGATATTCTTGTTCAACTTTAATTTATGCAAAGTAACCTTAGTAGTCGCTATATTAACATAGCCTGCAATTATTATATAATTGTGATACATTACAAGTCTTGCTGAGTATAAAGTACTCAAACTTGCTTAAATTATTGATTCAATAGGTGAAGAAAGTAAAATCCCAAATGACACATATTTTTACATAGGTTAGGGGAATACAATCACGAGTTTTTCTAGGGTTTACTTCTTATCAGTTGCCTAAGGGTTATATGGACATATTACATGACTTTTGAATTTCTGCTGCAGTTTATTTTGGTTTGTAAGACTTTATTATATAATTAACTACTGTTATCATATGTATGATATTGAGTAATATGCATGTGTACTGGCTACTGATCATGGGAGTAGTATTGTATGCACGTGGATCCTTTCTTAGTCATAAAGGAGGGTCCCCACAGCGTTGGTATCAGAGTTAGGTTAACTGTAGGATAAACCCTATATATATGGTCATTAGTATTAGTATGGACAAATTAAAACTTAAATTTTCAAAAGTTGCTATAATTGTAAAATGTAGTCATGCTATCATTTCTTCCTCTTTTGGATTCTTTTCTTTAGCCACGTTCTCATTTGACCTCGTAATCTTTCCTTTTTAAAATGATTATAGATGCCTTTGTGGGAGCTATGCCATCACTTAGTCATGAGGAAACATGAGGATTACCAGGTACCATGACTACCATGCTTCAACACACTGGGTTTGCCCAAGATTCAGAATTCTCAATATATCACACCATCACCAGCCCAATGACTGATGAGTTTTGAGTAGTAGTGCTCATTCCACCCTGAGTTCACCCCAAAGGACCTCCCCTATGCTTTGTTGGGTGTGGAGCTACCATTGGTATGGCCATGAATGTTGTGGCATTGGCGACCGTAGTTGGACTTGTGCTCTAGCTTGCTATGAAATGTGAAAAGCCATGTAGGATCATCTTGATCATCAAGAACCCACGAGCTAGCTGAAGGCTAAATTTTTGTTTTTGTACTCATTCTTGTGCACTCTTCTTCAAATTGGATAAAGTTTAGAACTTTAACATCAATCCTTGTGATTAAAGGTTGGAATAGGTTCCTGACATCCATAGAAAAGTGTCTACAAAGTCTAACAGGGTTTGGATCAGCCGATCAAAAGATCTATCAATTTTCCTTTTGAGTCAGACTGATTTTTACTATTTAACATTCTATAGTACCTGGTAGTGCCAGGGTATTGTTCATCCAACAATATTAGGCCTGAACAGCGGTAGTGCCAACCTTGTTGAAGTTTTTCGAAATTTTGTGTTCTCCAATTTCTTTGATGAAGTGAGGTTCTTGGTTAGATCTTTTGTGGGGGAAAATTTTATTTTAGGATCATTCACCTCCCTCTAATCACCATCTCGGTCCTTCAATTGGTATGAGAGCCCGATTTTTCTCTTCCATAGATCTTGACCAGTCTCAAGAGCTATGGTGATGGACAAATACTCCACCAAGCCTCCCAACTTT
>JAYEVE010001048.1:0-79020 GCA_036346375.1 Guadua angustifolia
TCACTTTTTGTTATCTTCCTGTCCCTGTCCAAGGATGAATGCACAAGATCTGGATCATCATGTTCAGAAGGGGCCTGACAAAGGGGAAGAATGCGCACAAGATCTGGATCATCATGTTCAGAAGGGGCCTGACAAAGGGGAAGAATGATATCCTGTTCAGAAGGATCATCATGTTCTGTCGTATTACCTTTTTTTGTTAAACCTTGTTTTCTACTTCGACCTGGCAGGAAGTTGTGTCAGTGAAGATGAAACGGTTCCAACCTACAAATTTGGGTCTGATAAGATGCAGTTTGCTTTTGAGACATGCCTTTTGAAACCAGTCATGCTTATCAGTATTTTGTTTATCAGTATTGGACATATACACCAAAAACATCAGTCTCGTATTGGACTATGCCTTACCAGTCATGCTTATCAGTATTTTGTTTATCAGTATTGGACATATACACCAAAAACATCAGTCTCGTATTGGACTATGCCTTCTATGCCTTCTATGTCTTCTATGTATTGGACATATACACCAAAAACATCAGTCTTGTTTATCAGTATTTTGTTTTTTCATATTTTTCTGATTTTTTTAGTTTTTTCTATATTTTTTTTATTTTCTTGAATGTTAGGGATTTTTATCCCTATGATTTCCAAATGGTGGGTGGGAATATTTCCCTTGAGTGGAAATTATTCCTAGGGGTTGGAGGGGATTTCATGTGTCATTAAAATTCCTCTAGGGAGAAATATTCCCTAGATTTTATTTCCCTAGCATCCAAACATAGCCTTAGGGGGAGTTTGTAGTTTAACTTGATAGTCTCTTTGTATTGATCTAATTCTTATTTACACATATAAGGATCAAGACAAAGAAACTAAATCCTTGAGTATATATTAGAATTGCCTAGTTATAAGTATACTCATGGTAATATAGGATATACTCCAATATGATCAAATTGAATATGTGCATATTATGTTCAAGTCAATTATATTTATGCACATATACATGTGGGGTTTATTCTATAGTTGATGACTTAGAGTAATGATCATCTCCATATAGTTTACACATAATGGATCATTACTTTTCATCAACATGACTATATGAAAACTTGTGTAGTTAATATACTCATATCAATTTAAATGATAATTTAAATTGAGTTCATTTGTCTTATTAATCATTAAAGAACATTTCATCATGTGTTGATGTTGTTCCTTGATTAATTAAGGACAAATGAATAGCTCTTAAGTATAATAAAGCATGAGTTGCACCATTGTACTTAAGACACACTTAAATCATTCAAATTGATTTAGGTTGTGCTCAATTGATCTAAAGGCATCCATTATGTGTTAATGGAGTGCAAGAGATAATTGAGACAACCATGCATCTTGGACTAACAAATTTCATGAGTTATGTTTGAGTTAGGTTAAGTCCAAGGATGAATGAAAACGGGACAAGGACGGCATCATGAGGTGATGGGCGTCAAGAGTGGATCCCGAAGATAAAGAGGAGTCGAGTGATGATCCCGGGGGAAATATAAGTGAAGATCATAAAGACCCCAAAGGGGATTGCTTGCGTGCGGCGGCGAAGGTATAACTAGATAGGCTAAGGACTTTGTAGTCTTTGAGTCTAAGTTTTTATCGCCGTACTATTAAGAGGGGTTGTCTCCTACCTTGAGCTTCATCATGTGTTGATGATCTCAATCCGCGTTCACTCGATCTCAAATCATTTGGATTTGGTTTTTGCATAAGAGTTGACCATTTGGCATGTGTTGTGAACGGGTTAAGTTTATGATTTGGTGTTATTGGTTTATGCTCCGATTTGTATGTGTTGCAAAAAGGAAGAGCACATGTATTTGGTTTTCGCATAATGCTTTGATTTGCATGTGTTGCAAATAGGATAAGCCAACGCGTTAGGTTTTGCGTGAAGTTCACTTTTGCATGTGTTGCAAATGTTGAAGCTTCATGTTTTGGTTTCGCAAAACAATCTTTCTAAAACCGTGTGGTTGCTTGGAGCTAAGTTTTGCATGTGTTGCAAAAGGAGAGAGCTCAAGCACGAAGTTGATTTGGTGTTTATGAGTTTGTATGGAGCTAGAGGCTTGCATGTGTTGCGAGTAGAGAGCTCATACGGTTGATTTGGTTTTGGTATGAAATTGAAGTTTGGTTTTGGTGTGAAGTTGATTTTGTGGTTGCATGGAACTAGAAAATTGCATGTGTTGCAATTAGAGAGTTCGTGCACCTTGATTTGGTGTTGCTTGGAGCTAAACTTTTGCATATGTTGCAAAGAGTAGTGCTCAAGCATGAAATATGTTTATTAAGTTATTTGCAAGTTCGTTGTGCGAATAAACTGAGGTTTATGAGTCCGGAATCCCGAGAGCATGTGAGTAGGGCTTGCAACGGGTGTTGGCAAGTTGACTGGGTCTCGTGTTGACCTTCACATGGCTAGGGGATTAATCTCATAGACTCGGGTTTGATTTATGTATACGTTTTGCAAATAGATCTTGAGTTGATTGCGAAATGTGTTTTTGCAAGTTGGTTTTGGTGATATTTAAAAATATCTATGAGTGCTTAAATCATGAAAATGGGTGTAGATTGTAGCCCTCGTGATAAGCTTCGCATAGAATCAAAAATCACCCAAATCGGAGTTCGGAGTAAAAAGTTATGAGTGTTTTCTTGTTGCTGAATTTTGTATGGGCGGTTGGACCGGCCCGGGTCCGGTCGGACCGCCGGGCGCTTGGACGGCTCAGTCCGGTCAGACCGGCGGTAGCAGTGCAACCGGATTAGCTCGGCTTGTTTTTTCCGAACGTGAGTTTTCGGCTCGGTTGAAGGCGGTGCGACCGCCGAGGCCAGTCTTGACAAGCGCGTGCGACTGGCGGGTGCGGTCGGACCGGCCGTCTGTCAGTCCAAAATCCGACCGTTGCCCTGTGAGGGCCGGTCGGACCGGGGAAGGTCCGGTTGGACCGTATTTTTCCTGATTTCGCCCATTTTGCCCCCAAACGGCTAGTTTTCTTGTGGGGGGCTATAAATACCCCCTGGGGGGCTTGGGGCAGCAGTTACTGCATTGCTTGAGTGTTTGGGTGAGGTGTTGCATGTGTTGCACACTCTCGGTTGAGTTTTGAGCTGAAGAGTGAACTAATTGCATGTGTTGCAATTAGGAGTGGGTTTGAGAGGCTCTTGTGCATGTGTTGCACTTGAGTGAGGTCCTTGTGCATGTGTTGCACTTAGTGATCACCGGGAGCGCATTCGTTGTGCTCGGTGAAGTTCAAGCGAAGGAGCGGCTTATTTCTCTTGGAGGTTGCCGACTCCTAGACGGCGTAGGCGTCGTCTTGTGATAGCTCTCAAGGTGAGAAGCCCGGCAAGTTTGTGAAGGTTCGGGTTGAGCCTACGGCATAGCGTGAAAAACCACGATTAGTGGAAAGAGGCGGTGCTCGAGCGGAGCGGTCCAAGTGTGGGCTTGCCTCAACGTGGACTAGGGAGACCAAGCAAGTCTTGAACACCACGAAAAAATATCGGTTGTCTCTTTTACTTTCAAGTATTTACATTTATTATATATTGTTCAATTGCTTGATTGTAACTAGAATTGCTTAGTATTAATTGATTGTTCAAATTAGCAATTCTAGTGTAGAGACATAATTTAGTTAGTGCACATAGTGAGCCTAGTTGATTTAGGCTTTAATTGTCAAAACCTATTTATCGCTTCCGCATATATCTTTGATTAGGTTTTGACTTAGGAGTGTATTAGAGCGAATTGTTTAGTGAGCGATCGAATTTCGTAAAACGCCTATTCACCCCCCCTCTAGGCGCATCCTCGACCCTACAGTTGTGTATTGTGTTCCTTTAGTCTGTTGACATTTAGGGTGTGTTTGGTAGAGCTCCAACTTCACCAGATTCGTGGATCTGGTAGAGCTGGGTATTCCTAGCTCCACCAGATCCGTGGAGCTAGAGCTGTGAATACATTAAGAATGTTTAGATGGATCATCTTGTTTACATTTTAGGCCAAAAATATAAACTTAATTCACTTTATTTTAGTCTACAAATTTCAGATCTCAGATGAAGTTAGGATCTAGAGCTCTACCAAACATGCCCTTATTAATTTCTCTGAAGCGCTTCTGTATATATGTGTATATATGTATATGTATATGTATGCGCGCGCTCTCGCTCGCCCACAAAATATTGTCGAGACTCTCACCTAGGTATGGAATACCCAATGGTTGTGTGTATACTATATGCAACGACCCCTCATTTTTGTATAAAATGTGAAAAATAAGAATTTATGTGCATACAGTACTAGTCCCATGATCAGTGACTAGTATGCACATTATGACAATTAGAATCACAACCATTCACAGTATTATTATTAAAGTGAATGTTTTACAACTTAGAATATATGATAGCAGAAGAAGCAAAAGTTTTATAGTGTGCGCATCCAGTCTTTATGCAACTAACAAGGCATAAATTCCTAGAAAGATCGCATCTTTGAAGTTTTCGCATCCTGCGATGAGTAGTTATCTTCGAAGTCTCGTTATCTTTTTACCTAAAACAACATATTAAGCTAGACTAAGTACCTTCATACTCAGCAAGACTTAAGGTGATATTTGCAAAATACAGTAATGTAGGTTATGTCAAAGAAGGCTTTACGATTAATTTGTATAAAGCAAAATTGAATTCAAAAACCAAGTAATTATTTGAAAACAGAATTTGTAAAAGCGAGTAAGATAGACATGAAAATAATAAGTATGTAAGACATAAGTAACGACTCATAGTCCTTCGTGAGCAATGAACCATCGAATTTCTACCATCACATGATAAAACATAGTCATTGTCAACACATGGCAAAGCAAATAAAACTAAGCATTTTAAAAATAATAAAACATCTAACTAGTGTGGGTTCACAAAGTCTCACATAACTGCGGGCATAACTTTTCAAAAGATTTTTACTCTGCAGAGGTCTCTGACTTTACCCACAAAAATGATTAACTCTTTGTGCAAACTATGAGTACACTTCCTTTAGTATGTCGCAGAGAGATCAGAACATAACCATTACATTACATAGATCTAACACTACACTAGTTCTGCTGACGACAATCTTTGCTATGATAGCAGAAACTCAGAACAAAGTCATGACATTTCTCCCCATAGCAAAGCGTACATTGTTGTATCAGTAGGCGTTATTCTCAACACCTCGATGAGGGCACCCCTTCGAGCAAACCATAACAGAAGAGCCCGTACAACTCAGCCTTCCAATGTGCAAAGCTAAATCTGTAATACTGCAAATCTTCTTTGCCAGGGTTTTCGGCCAAAAATGTTTTTCACCTTCTTGATTCGAGAGTTATGCCGTCGCGCAGTTGTTAATTCTATAAAGGTTTTGGGTTTTCCATAAAGCTTATCGGATTGATTGTTTTCTCCAAGCCGTATTTATTCGACGGCAAGTTTCACTCAAGAAGATCTTTTTTGCTTTTCGCCTAGAGTTTGAATTTCTAACTTTGGAATTTGTGGGGTGGTGGACTTTAGTATTGTGGAGTATAAAAAGGAAGAGAGGAAAACCCTTGAATTAAACAATTCCCCAACCCAGCCGTTGCTTGTTTTTCCTCTCCAGGCTGCTCTCCCTCCCGACTCTTCTTCCTGGTGCCGCTCGTGCCTGCCTCCTCCCGGCCAGCTGCGCCCCTAGTCGGCCCAACCTCAAGGCGCCACACCTCCCTCGGCATGACCTTCCTCCTGTCGCCTCGGCCTCTCTGGGCGAGCCTGCGCCCCCTGCCTGGTGGCGCCATGTCTCTTCTCCCTCCTGCCAAGCTCCAGTGCAATGGCCAGAAAGCAAGCAGCCCGGCACCCGATGGCAGGGGCGTCCTTCCTTCCTCCACCTCCCTTCCTCCATGTGTGAGAATTGAGGTAAAACCCTAGGAATTGGGTGGTTTATTTGTGTGCATGCAAGGTGTTTGATGAAATACCTAGAAGGTTTAGGGTTGTTGAATGCGATTGTGCATATTATCTTGATTAGTTGGTGAAATTACAAGTAGCGTAGTACTTGAGGTGATAATCGTGCTGGTGTTTGTGGAATGTTATTCCAGCATTTATGTGTGTAGGATATCTTGCAAGGAATTTTCTTGGTACTGCATCCTAGTTCTTATTCATGTGGTCAGATATGTTAGCATTCTGTTTATTCCATGTTTTTGAATTGATAGCTTTTCTCATTTTTGAGCTATCTGCTGGTTATGCTTGTGACTTTGATTCCCGTTAAATTGTGAGCTTGAGGTAATTAGCATTAGATCTCATGTACTGGCATTTTTGAAGCAGGGTGCAGTGCATAGTTGTGTAAGATGAAAGTTTTATGATGATAGATGAGAGTGAAATTGATTAGTAGTTGTTCCTTCTCTGTGCTTCGATTTCTGATAATTAATGTGTGTGCTCTGGAATTCATTTGTGTATAGTCAACTAAGTCTATCCTCTATGCAATGTGATCTATAAAAGTATATACATACATTTGGAAAGTGAGGTGTATGCTAGTATTCTGGTATTCTAGGAATAGAGGGTAATGTTTAAATGTTTGCATAAACGAAAAATCTTAGGACATTTAGCATGCAAAGGCCTGACCGAATTCTATAACACTCAATACCTTATATGCAAGACTTATACTACTGCATGAATTGAAACTTCAGATCTCATTTCCAAATTTTTGGTGTGTTGCCCCTGGTTTGTCGTGCATGCATTTAAGTGGTTATGAGGGGTGTTTTTGGTTTCGATGTAGATGTGAATATGTAGAGTTGTTTTCTTCTGTCGCTTGTACCGAGGGTGTATGAATTTGAGTTGGGAGAATATTGTTTTATTTGCAGGAAAGGTTCTGTCGGGAGTGGCCTCAACCGCATGCCACTCCATTCTTTCGTCGGTAAAGGCAAGTGCATTCCCTAGAGCTTAGTAGGGTGTTAAATGCTTTGCGTGCGATAAGAGTATGAAAACCCTAATGATTTGGTTATGTTTAATAGCATATTTAGAAGTTGTTCTTGGCACGACAATGAGGATGGATGACTGTTAGCAACGGGAAGTAAGTTATTCAATTTCTATTATTGCAATGCGTTGTGAATGGTACAAATGAGTTTGCTTATAGTTGAGCATGTTGTGATGACGATAATGATATTGAACGTGCGTATTTATGTTCATGTTGTGGAAAACTGCGGAAGTGGGAAAGGAGTGCACTTTTCTTGTGATTTAAGTATGTTAAATTGCATATGTGCATTCATAATGGAAGAGGTGACCCATTTTGATGCGGGCCTCTGTGTTCACACGTAGTGAACACGAAAGTCCTACCTCGTAGTCCCGTTCATCGAAGTGAACGGGAGCGAGTCAGTAAGAGTAGGCCCCGCCACGGGATGGTTGGGATTGAGGGTGTACACCGACGGGTGTGCACTCAACTATACCGGTATAGGCTAAAAGGTTGCATTTTGAGCATGAACGCATAGAAGCATCGCATTTCATTGTGTATTGCAATTGTTAAATGTTAATTGATGAGAATGGAATGACAGGTTGAGGATTGAGTCGTGGACTCATCCTGGAATGATTATTGAGGCATGAGTAAAGTTTAGCTACGTTTCCGAGTTGGATGTGGTAAATGGGGCTAGTTACGGCTTCTTTTACTAGACGATTTCAATTAAGTATTGGTTATGCCAAATAATGAAGTAATAGTACTCTTAAGTTTGGTTTTGTATGAATTCAAACTGCTTCTTTTATTTACAGATGTCAATTAAAGAAATTGTTACTTTATGTCTTGAAGTAGCTGTATTTTAGTCTAACTCATTACTTTTCCTACTTGTTGCACTTTGCTGAGTTTTGGACTCACGCTTGTTGTTTATTGTTTTAGGTACTTTGAAGTTGACTCGCCGGTATGGGAGTAGAAGCACGTACACGACTTCAGTCACCATCTCCTTAAATTAATTCATAAAGCCTGATCGTATCTAATGTGATTGTAAAGTGTTGTTTGTGGTGTAATTTATCAATTGCTAGTGGATGTGTGATTGATAACTAAGGATCTGTTAGAATGTTTCATCTTGGTTGAATGAATGATACCTATACTGCTATTGTTCTTTTGACTGCTGAGTGGATGTCCTACTTTCTAGAGAGGTCATGCCAAAATTTTCTAAATTCCGGTGACTTAGTTGTAAACTGGTTTGGGGAGTTTCCAGGTTGATTTCAATCTTTTAGTAGAGGTATAAGGTTTAGGGTCTTTTGGTAGCATTCGCGGTGCATTTGGCGCCGGGCTGTTACAAAATCTACATAACTTAATAGGTTAAGGGCTGTTACAAAATCTACATACCAGCACTTGTGGTTGTATGAATTTCCCTTGGATCATACAACATTATGTTCGGTTCTTACCGGATTTGCTCTGATAATGGCGGCATTTGGGTAGCAGTGGAGAGGAGCTCAGGCATGGCAAAGGTAACGGTGGCTGTGTGGAGCTAGTGAGGTTCTGGAGTGGCTTTTATAGCCAAAGAGGTGTATAGCGAAGCAATTTGCGGCTGACGTTTGCACAAGAATTAGCACGGCCGGGGCTGCGCCAATCGCGGGGAGTCGTGGCAGTGTCGCAGTGGTGGAGTTGCGCCGTGGCAATGCTTAATTTGTGGAGTAGCAGTGAAATTGACGGTGATTGAGCCGTGGCAAAACCTGATTGGAGTCTTCTCTGTTACAGCAGAGGAATGGAGGTGAGATGGCAGAGTTTCTTGGGTGTCCTTGCGCAAGGTTGAGGCTGGCTGCCCGGTCGAAGTGGAACTTGGATACTGACATAACTGGGCTGAGTTGGTGCAAATTTTGGTTTGCCGAGGCGGCTTTTCTGCGCTTGGTCGGCTACCATGTCAGAGAAGAGTGGCTGTGCTGCAGATTTGTAGCCAAGACAGAAAGCAGAAGCCATGCCCTGTCGTGGCGGTGAAACAGGTGACGGTTCTTTGCCACAGCATTATTGCTTGGGCGGTGGGCAAAGCGTTACTTGCTGGGCAGCGATCTTGCGATCGTATTCTTGCCATGGCAATGTATCAAGCGACGGATCCCTGCCGTGGCAAAATTTGGGCGGAGCAAGAAAGCAGCTTTTGGCTGGAGACGCAGGGAGACTGGCGATCGAATCGGCACTGAAATTCCCTGTCGCGGCAGCAGCCTCCTTGGCTTTCGTTTGCTACGGCAAAAGTCGGCAGAGGGAGGCGCTGGTATCAGCGCCGAAATTCCTCGCCATGGCAGCAAATTGGCAGAGCAGAACGGGTAAAAGCTGCCGTGGCATTTGATCGGCAGAAGGTGAGGTAGCAGAGGATTAGTGGGATGCGACCTGGTGACTTCTCTGGCAGCAATTCGGCTAGGTTCATTGCCGTGGCTGTGAAATCAAAACCAAATCCCTGCTGTGGCAGAGAAATCACAATAAAAAGATATGGTTAAAATAAAGAAGAAACAAATTCATATACAAACCACAACATACATTAACTAATTGGGTAGACCAACACATTAACTAGTAACTAATTCGATAGTAATTGCATCTGTTGTTCTATAGTAAAATATATTCTTGATTTACTATCGAATTGCAAAACTGGAGTGTTTTTATTAGTTGGCTTTTGAAGTCAATTCGATGCGTTGTTTAGAGCGTTGCATGACTCGGTCGGACTAGATTAAGTGACTGGAGAGTAGAATAGTCTATTCTACCAGCTATAGAATAGCATATATATATATATATATACACATCCATACATATATATTATATATACATACCTATATATATTATATATACATATATATATATATATATGGACAGAGATCTGGTACAGTCCTATGGGGATTATAAGTTAAGCAGTTTACGTGGGACCGTCAGATTAAAAATTGATGGTCTAGATCAGCTTAAAAAACTATACATATAGTTTTACCCTGTAAAGATACTGTTATCTAGTTTCTAACCATCTGAACCGTTCAATGATTCGATGATTTGATCAAGCGGTCCGTGACTTGTAGGGACTGCTTACACACACAACATATGTGTGTACATGTATAGACGCGACCGTGTAAAGGGTGCTGTACGAATAAAATATCGATAAGCTCAGTCTGCCCATGTCTGCTTGCGCCCATATGGATCCAGATCCAGTAAGATGAAAAAAAAGGCCATGTGTTTATCGTTCCGGAGCCTCGGAGTAGTCCCTATCGCTTGAGAGAAGTGTGTGTATATATATATATATATATGAAGCCTTTTCCGTACTCCCGGGAGTACATACTCCCACATCTAATATACCACTTAAATAAACATTTTATACTTCTTTATCACTTTCGGTATACTCCAATAATAATTCTAAGATACTCTAATACAACATGATTAAAAAAATTTATCAGACCTTTATTTTTTTTGCTACATACCCTTTTCCATATGTATAAGGAATATGTAAACAAATTATGTTATAAAGGGTGGGTTTTAATGAAATTTTTTATGGAACTCACTTCGGAGTATCTTATAATCAGTATTAGAGTATATTCAAAAGGATAAATAGGTATAACAACATCATTTAAACGGTATATTAGAGGTGGGAGTACATACACCCAAGAGTATGGAATCATTTTTCTATATATATATAAGGTGCTGGGATTGCCGGCCTCCCCGGGGGGCCACGTGTCGCCCCCCTCGGGGAGGCCTCCGAAAAATCTGAAAATCGCGTTTAGATCCTTTCGACCGTTTTTTAAGTAAAATAGACCCGAGAAATATCGAAATTACGTTTAGGTCCCTACACACGGTTTATAGCTGAATTGGAAGTCACGTTTAGGTCCTTTCGCCGATTTTTTTGCGCACAGTTTTCTAAATATCGAAATTACGTTTAGGTCCCTACACAATGCAGCGTAGTGTGTTACACTGGCTATATATATAAAGGGTGCTGCACCAGGACTAATAAAATATCGATAAAGCTCAGTCTGCCCATATCTGCTTGCGCACATGGATCCAGAGCCAGTTAGATTGAAAAGAAAGAAAAATGGCCACGTGTTTATCGTTCCGAATGCTCGAGTAGTCCTTAATCCTTATCGCTTGGTGTGAGGGCTACATAAGGCCATAAGCCCATAAGGGTGGTACTCAGAGTTGTATCTAGCACTCGCTAGTAGCAACAAACCAACTACGAAGATGAAGAGAGGCAGCATTAGCAGTGGTGTCCTAGTGATCCTTGCTCTCCAGCTGACCCTTCTTCTCGCCGGAGCCGGAGCTCGATCCCTGCTTGCGGACGACCAGCCGGCCATTCGCCTCCCGAGCGACGCCAAAGGTGACGTACACCGGCTGGTGCAGGTGCAAATATAAATTGGTTAGTTTGTGAAGTATGAACGATATATATGTATGCTATATATACAGGTGCGGGGAATAATGCAAGGGAAGGAAATAACGGGCAGAAGCCGTGGGGTGACTGCTGCGATGGCGCCACGTGCACGCGGAAGTACCCACCGAGCTGCATTTGCACGGACAAGGTGGAGTTCTGCGCCAGCGTGTGCAAGGATTGCGAGCAGGTGCCCACGTACCAGTACCCTCCTCTCTAGCTACGTCTGCAATGATTGGTACCATTTTAGCCGGGACGAGGCGCCGTTCGTGATTCCCAAGTGCAAGTAAGCAACTCACGGCAGGGCCATACATAATGCATGTTAGCTTCTCCGTCGCCGATGCGTCCCCTCTACTTACAGCATGTACGTCTGTCTGCCTGCCTGGTGTTTCGACGTCCCTGCGTGTGCGTCTATCTCTTCGCTGGTATGCAATGTATGGTTGGTTGTCTCGTGTTTAAATTCGGCTGCAGCACCTTTTCTCTCTGATAAACGGGGAGCAATATAAGCGACATGCGTACGTGCTCCTTCCGCATGGAGTACTACTATACGCTACGCTCTGCAGGCTCTCTTTTTAATGTAAGATGAACACCCATCGTATCAATAAGCTAGCTGCCTCTTGCTTGTGTTGCTCATCTTACTGCCTTAAATAATTTTATCTCTTTTGTAACACAAGGCTAAGCCTGACTTTATTAAGAATTAAAGCCATCAGGTTCGGGTTACATAGATAAGGGACAAACACGCTGCTGATTACAACAGCTTCCAACAGCAACAAAACACACCCTTACGGAATCCTTCTAAAACAACCAAGTTCGTACAAAACGATCGCAACCCAACAAAACGTTCAGCTAGACAGCTAAATAAGAACACCAGGAGAATAAAAATAAAATCATCGTAGATTTATCTTAATATATAATTGATGCAGCTGCTAGTCTCAACAAAATTGAGGAACCCGATCCTAACATATTGAAACATGTAGATACACACAATGTAGGAAAAAAAAAAACGAGTGCTATACGATTGCAGCAGGCCATCGTCCAACTTAACAATTCCCTTCCTCCAGTGGAGCGATTGAGCCCCAGTACGTCCTTGGCTGATTCATAAACTATCCGAGCAGAGTTAATGTAGTACTTGCCAGTTGCCGAACATGCATGGACCACAGGAATAGTACAAGGCGAAGATAAAAACCACTAAAATACCCGTCATTTTGGCAATTTAACAATTCCCTTTGCTCTCGTTAAGCAATTGAGCGCCAGTTATGGCCATTGCTATGGATAGACGAGGATTAATACTGACTGATCATAATTTAACGTAAGTTTATATGTTTTTATTAATATATTTATTTATATTTAAAATTAATTAGAAGTATTTTACTTACCTAAAATTACGGTAAATTACCGCTCTAGCTACAAACATTGTTGGCCTTGTTTTAACATTTGGAAATGCCATGCAAAAAGGCCTCGCTTCTTCCGAACCATGGACACAAATTTCACTAAATTTTAACGAATTTTCACCGAAATTTTGAATTTCAGGCCACCATGAAATCCAAATCACCGGCCAGATAAGAAATTTTCAAATTACTACAGTAATTTCATTTTTCGGTGAAATTTCACCAAATTTCACCGAAATTTCAAGATTTTTGGCCTGTTTTTAAAACTTTTAGGGCCGGATTTGGTCCAATAACCCTTAAGAAAGTCATCTTCTATAAAAATTTGTAGAAAAACCGAATTTTTGGGATATTTTAAAATTTTGATAGAAACACTATCAGGATTTTATAAAATTTTACAAGTTTGATAATGATCTAAAAAATTTATGGTACTATCTTTAGTAGTGTAGGATTATACAAAAAAAATTTAAAAATAATTTAACTGCATTTCTTATCTTTAAAAAATCAAAAACAGAATGAACATAATTGGGACAGTAATGTTGTCAGAATTTTATAAATCTGCTTGAGTGTGATCATGATCTAAAATTTTCATGAGCGATTAAGAATTGCCTCAAGTACTATTCTATAAAATTTTAAAAAGATTTCAACTTTTTTGTTTGGTCAATCAAATCTATGAAAGTATTGAACTTTATTTGTTATAATATATTTCAAAAACCAAAAAGAGAAAGAATATAAATGATCTTGTGTCTTATAAGAATTTTATAAATTCACTGAAGTGTGATCATAATTCAAAATTTTTATGATATCTTTAGAATTTCCTTATGACCCTTTTGTAAAATTTTAAAAATTGTAAACTATCTTTTATTACTAAAACAAATCTATGTATTGATTATCGGTTTTTATCAATCAGTAGCATTGTCCTAATTTTAAAACTTCGTAAACATGATCATTATCTTAAAATTTTATATAAATATTAATGTTACATCAAGACCATTCACAAAAAATTTCAAAATTTTATAACATGGTTTTAAAAGTTGTTTTTAGTTTTTGAATTGAAAAGTGTCTCAGAATTTTTATAAAAGACCGTTTAATAATTAGCTAATTTTTCTCAACAATAAGTTGTAAAAACGGATCTAACCTAGTTTTTAACTTTTGACTTTTATTAGTTAATATAACTTTTGGCTTATATCAAATACCGTTTAAAACTAAACTATCTAAAAAGCCTTACTATTCTTTTAAAAAGTTGAAGATACTTTAAACCCTTAAAACTTAAAATCTCTGCCTTTTTGCTCCGCGATTTGCACCACGGTAATGGCATGCACCACTACAGAACACCACATCACCGCTTGCCCAATCGGCATCATCGCCGTATTGGAACCCAGAAGACGTAATCGGCGATGATAGTTCAGATATCTGCGGTTCTAGAACTAGAACCGGCAGTGATAGTATAAATCCAAAAATCGCTTGATAAAATCAAAAAATATATTTATTTGCACCTGAACCAACCTGTATTCAGTATTACGCACGATCGCGCACCGCAAGTCACAAGTCACGCGATTTCAGCGAAATCGCTGCAGCGTGCGGTTGCTAGGATTCAACTCAGGACCTACTGACCGGCGTAAACACTCCTTACCATCTCACCTAACACATACTTCTCAACTAGAATAAGATATATGTTCCTTTTATCCCTTCACATCCGAAAGTTTCAACGATTATTTGGGCATTCAAATGACTTCAAATAAAAAAGTTGTCAACTACAAAGTTGTAGATCTCATCGAGAGCTACAATTTTCATATAAATTTTATCTTCATCCGACTCCATATGCAAAAGTTATGATTTTTTCAAAAAATAGTATCATTGCCGGTTCGATTCCGAACCGGCAGTAATACTATTATCACTGCCGGTTCTTGTTGAGAACCGGCAGTGATAATAGTCTCACCGACAGTTCGTATTCTGAACGGGCTAATATTTTCAAAAAATCATAACTTTTACATACGGAGTCGGATGGAGACAAAACTTATATGAAAATTGTAGCTCTCGATGATCTAACTTTATCAGTTGACAACTTTTATTTGAAGTCATTTAGATGTCCAAATAATCGTTGGCAACTTTATCTCTACATATTCAAACGTTTCAACGATTATCTGGACATCTAAATGACTTCAAATAAAAAGTTGTCAACTACAAAGTTGTAGATCTCATCGAGAGATACAATTTTGATATAAATTTTGTCTCCATCCGACTTCGTATGTAAAAGTTATGATTTTTTCAAAAATAGTATTATTGCGGTTCGATTCGAACCAAGAAGTAATATTATTATCACTGCCAGTTCTTGTTGAGAACCGGCAGTGATAATAATCTCACCGACAGTTCAGTATTCAAGGTAATATTTTAAAAATCATAATTTTTACATACAGGATGAGACAAACTATGAAAGTTGATGATGATCTAACTTTAGTTGATGACTTTTTTTGAAATCATTAAATATCCAAATAATCGTCAACGATTATTTGGATATTTAAATGACTTCAAATAAAAAGTTGTCAACTACAAAGTTGTAGATCTCATCGAGAGCTACAATTTTTATATAAATTTTGTCTCCATCCGACTTCGTATGCAAAAGTTATGATTTTTTCAAAAAATATTATCACTGTCGGTTCGATTCCGAACCGGCAGACTGCCGGTTCTTGTTGAGAACCGGCAGTGATAATAACTTATCACTACCGGTTTTTAAGAAGAACCGGCAATAATAGTATCATTGCCGGTTTAGCTTTTGAACCGACAGTAAAAGTGTTATCACTGCCGGTTCTAGCCAAACCGGCAGTGATAGACCGGTAAGAATGAGGGTTTTTGTAGTAGTGATGCGCCATGCGCCGCTGTGGGGTGTCTGACTTCGGCGTTGCGCTTGCGACCTCTCGTTCGTCCACTTGTCATGCGTGATCAGGATTAGTACTTCCGATCCTGATTGTTATGTGATTGACGTGCTGCTTCTAGTTGATACGCTGTATTTAGACCTGGACATTATTAGACTGGACTATTTTGTTGATCTGTGACACGGCAGATACAGCACAGCACGTATATGTATGGACTGAATTGGTACATTATGATTCATGAATGATGGGGCCGTGCCAGACCTTATGATCAAATATGATGGGTAGCACATCTGTATGGATCGTGTTTGGGCCGGTATGGTATAAAACAGGCTCGACGGGTCCGAAGCAGGCACGACACGCAACAGAGTGCTCTACCGCGATATTGCGTCATATTGCGATTTGCCCTACGACCGACGCCTTTTGTGGTCCTCACATGCAAAGAAAAAAGAGACAACAAAATGCTAAAAGGTACATAATGGAGACCGGAGAATACATACTTACTGACACTGAGCACATGCACCAAGTCGTTTCGTACTAGAGTATCTCACACTGGGTGTAAGGCTTTTAACAAGGTAGTACCTCTGTATCTGTTTAGAATGAATAAGATTCATTTCTTGTGTCCTAATATTTGTGTCTACTATCTTAACTCTGTACACCTTCGGCTCCTTTTGTTTTATCGTAACAATACAAATTGATAGAGTCTAAACCGGTATAGCATAAAACCGATACGAATCACAAATAGACTATACTAGACTCGTTGGAGATGAGTCAGACCTGCTAAACCGTGTACGACACCGTTTAGCGGACAAGACCCACAACTGTATTCATGCACTCGACTAGCTGCTGACAAGTCGGCCCAGGAGTTCTGCTTCATCAATGGCCCTATCAATTCACAGCTTGTGTGATCAGGACGGGTCTCGTAGGCTCGTAGCTGATCAATTGTGTCAGTGCTGCATGGCGATAGTAACGGCTTCTTTCGAGAGGAGAAAACCGGACAAACGGTGGGTGCCTGCCGTGAGCCATCATGACCAGACCAGCAGACCAAGGGAGAGTGCCGGTTCACTGTTCACTCCCTGTCCAGGCCATGGATGCTGGCATGCTGCTAGCAAGGGAAGCCTCCAGGAAAGTCATCTTTGCTCCTCTCTTTCTCCTGCGTATGCTCTCTGTATTTTGCTGGTGTTCATAGTCGTCTTACTTAAATTCAAAGGAGCTGTTCATACATATCTGCTGCTATTTTTCCTTTTTCCAGAAATTTTTTAAAAAATATCCACATCATGAGACAAGAACGCTATTAGTGTAGATTTATTGCTGTTTGCCTCTTTGTGGTGAGAGAGATATATAAGGAATAGGTTTATTTGACTTGCCAACTAATGAGATTGTTTGAAAGAAAAAGATGTTTATTTGTAGTTAGCTGGACGAACATGACAAAACGAGACGTTGTGAAGAGAGAACGTTCTTTCGCTGCCTCGGCTAAAATGCACGTATTATAATATGCAGGCCGCTCGTGCATAACGAATGTATCGTTTTTCCTTAATCTTCACTTATCCCTTTGGCGTCACACTCAGGATTTTTATTTATTTCTGTTTTCATTCCGACTCTTGTTGCTACGTTATTACGTACCAAGATACTCCTTTTTTTATTTTCGTTTTTTAGAATGTGTTGAGTGATTTGTTTTTAAATTTTGACTACGTACAAATGTACAAGTAAGTATTTAGACTTGTCACATGAAAATTGTACTGATAGATTTTGTAGGTATAAATATGGAAGCTATAAGATCTTTTAGAACAACTTGATTCAACCAAATAAGCACAAATCACAAATGAGCACAAGTCATTCTTTATGTGTGCAAAATCACAAACCCATCTTTAGACATGTTAGCAATGCCTTGCATATCGATTTTTCTCTCATCTCTTCTTCTTAATCTTTAGAGTTCTCTCAATGGTCAGAAAACTTTTCCATCACCTTTTCTCTTATGTGCACTACTACAGACTGCTTCATCCGCGACGCCCCATCACTGCTGGGTAGACCCAAGCCGACAGTGATAATATTATCACTGCTAGCTGGTTCTAACTTCAACTGGCAGTGATAATATTATCACTGCCGGTTCTAACTTCAACCGGCAGTGATAAGAATAGTATAATTTTCCCGCACGAATGGAGGCAATATCATTGCCGGGTTTAGACAGACCCAGCAGTGATAAGAAGATATCACTGCCGGTTTATATAAAGAACCGGTAGTGATTTATCATTGCCAGTTGGGCTATCAACTGGCAGTGATAAGACCATTTTCACTGCCTGTTTTACTCTAGAACCGACAATGATATTACTATTCCCCATAATTAGTTAAGATACATAACATATCAAACATTGTAATTTATCTCGCACAGAACATATCAAAGCATAATTAGTTAAAAAACAGAACATATTAAAAATTTGTAATTTATCTCGCACAGAACATTTACAAAATTTGTAATTTGCGGGATATGTATTAGTTAAAACACAGAACATTTACAAAACATAATTAGTTATACAGTTCATTATTACATATTTAGTCCTAAACGGTCCAATGGCTATTAACCGTTTGAAACTCAAAATAGTGCGAAACCCTATATCCAAAAGTCGTCGTCGTCGTCCTCCTCCTCCTCCTCGCTGGAGTTGCCGTCGGATGACTGATCGGAGTTGCGGCAGTGCTCCTCCTTCTCCTCCGAATCCGATTCGGTGGCGGAGTTGGTCCTGCCCCAACGCCGAAGGACCTCGCCGCCGCCGCTGTCGTCATCGTCGCCCTTCTCCTCCTCCTCCTCCTCTGCCTCCTTTTCCTCCTCCTCCGCCTCCTCCTCCTTCTCTGGCCCCTCCTCCTCCTCCTTCTCTGGCGGTGGATCGGGGCTTTGTCCAGTACGTGCCCGCTTCTTGGGGGGGCCATTCTTGCAGCAGTGGTGGATTGTGAGGAGCCTACAGATTGAGGAGTTGGGATTATATAGAGGAGGAATGGGAAGCGCAACAGTTACCGAAATGGGGAAGCACGATGGTTGGCGGCGGGAGTTGGAAGGTAAAACCGACAGTGATAATATTATCATCGTCGGTTCTAACATCAACGGCAGTGATAATATTATCACTGCCAATTCTAACGTCAACTAGCAGTGATATTAGATTGCTGGAAAATAATTATAATCAGTACCGGTTGTTGTATTAAACCGGATCGTAGGAAGACACGATCCGGTTTAATACAACAACCTCTAATCGATAGTGCCTAGGGCAAGCTGGGGATTCAGTCCCGGTTGGTGTATTAAACCAGGACTGATGACTTCACATCAGCACTGGTTTGATACACCAACTGGTACTGATAGTGCCTAGGGCAAGCTGGGGATTCAGTCCCGGTTGGTGTATCCAACCGAGACTGATGTGATATATTACTGCCAGCTGAACAATATAAGCGGCAGTGATAAAGTCATTTGCACGGGAAATGATAGCAATATCACTGCCGGCTTTAGAGATAGAAGTGGCAATGATATATTACTGTTAGTTTTAGAAAAAGAACCAGTAGTGATAATATGGCACTATATATACCCTAGCTCCCTTCCCCAACCTGTCCAGAACAGAGAGGAGCTCTGTTCTTGCTCGATTGGGGCGGAGAGGGGACGAATTTTTGCTCTCAAATTTAGTGTATAATTTTTGCTCTAACTTGTGATCTAAGGTTCGTATCTTGATGTAGATTTCTTTGGTAGTTTATTTAGTTGGATATTACGTTCTATATTGTTATAGGTTGTGAGAATTATTGATTGCCTAGTCAAGACAATTAGAGCTCTAATCTGGAGGCTAGATTTGAAATTAACAACTTTTATATGTATAATGATTGGTAAGATTATGATGTAGGTTGAATTTAAGTATTTAGAGGACTAAATTAGTGATTGCATTTAATACGTTGATTGAATTTAAATGTGGTAGCACTTCATAATTAACTATTGTTTAATCTAATTACTTAAAATTGTTTCTTTATTTTGTGTGTGTTAATTTAATACTTCGTAAGTAATGTAAATTTGTCGGACGGACCATTATATATAAGTAATAGCAATTATTTAATTGATTTTACAATCAAGATTTGGATATAGATTTATATATAACTAATAGCAACCACGTACCAGGCCAAACGTTCATCGATAACCATGAAGGTCGGATTGTAACTTAGTTGTATAATTAAGGATATGCTTTCTTTTGTATGAAGGTTAAGCTTCAATTTGTAATATAAACATTTTGTATGAAGGACATGCTTCAATTTGTAATGTATGGAGTATTGATTATTATAATTATTCAGAAAAAGTAAATGTCCAATGGATGAAAAGGTATATAATTGATGTAAAAAGGCCATGCATAAAAGAATTTTGTTCCTCATCCAATCCTTGATAAAATAGTACTGAAATGAGAGAAGAGGAGACAATAGTACTCAAATTTGTTGGACGGACCATTATATATAACTAATAGTAATTATTTAATTGATTTTACAATCGAGATTTGGATATAGATTTATAACTAATGAAAATTTCTAGATTAATTAGCACTACATAACAAATTAAATGTATAAAACAATTTGTGAGCACTTATTGATTTACTGAGATTTTATTTGTTATAAATATTTGTAGATGGACCGAAGATGGATGTATGAAGCAGACCGTCGTGATAGAGAGTACTTTAACGGTGTGACTAGTTTTCTGAGCGTGGTTGCGGCGCACAAGTCAAATAAGCTGATGGACTATATTTGTTGCCCGTGCATCGATTGCAAGAATGAGAAGCAATTTTTGAACCTTGAGGCGATCCGTACACACTTGCTTCGAAGGGGTTTCAAGCCTGCCTATACCTGTTGGATCGAGCACGGTGAAAATGAGATTGTACGTGAAGGGCATCTGATTGATGATGATGAAGACAACGACTCGACCACGATCGAAAATACGTTCGTCGGCACCCATGAAGAGACGTTCATCGATAACTATGAAGATGATCTAGAACAGATGTTGCATGATGGGGAGGAGGACCTCACGAGTGAAAGGGATTTTCGAAGTTTGGTATGGTAGAGGATTCTACAACACCCTTGTACCCGTACGCAAAGAGGAGTTCAAAAAGCTGCATGTTGTGCTTACGCTGCTGCAGTTGAAGGCAAGCAATGGTTGGTCTGATAAGAGTTTCACAGATCTGTTAGGTTTCTTCAGAGATGTCCTTCCAGAGGGTAACGTGTTGCCAGCAACCACGTACCAAGCCAAGCAGGATGTTTGCCCGTTGGGACTGGAAGTGCAGAAAATACACGCATGTCCAAACGATTGCTTATTGTATCGCAATGAGTTTGCAAATTTGGATGCGTGTCCCGTTTGCAAGGCATCTCGGTATAAGCGCGGCGATGACGATATCGAGGGGCAGCGTAAGAAGAAAAGACCTCTGACCAAGGTGGTGTGGTATTTCCCTATAATCCCCCGTCTGAAGCGTCTGTTTGCGAACAAAAGGCATGCTCAATTACTGCGATGGCACGCCGAGAGCATAAAAAGGATGGAATGCTTAGACACCCTGCTAACTCCGCGCAGTGGAGGAATATCGATAGAAAATACAAGAAACACTTTGCATATGATATGAGGAATATAAGGTTCGGACTCAGTACGGATGGGATGAATCCTTTCGGCAACATGAGTAGTCGTCATAGCATTTGGCCGGTGACTTTATGTATGTACAACCTTCCTCCTTAGCTTTGCATGAAGCGGAAGTACATTATGATGCCGTTACTGATCCAAGGGCCGAGGCAACCTGGCAACGATATTGATGTGTTCCTCAAACCACTGGTTGAAGATCTTCTAGTATTGTGGAACGACGGTGTACGGGTATGGGATGAGTACAAAAGAGAGAACTTCAAGCTACGCGCGTTGTTGTTCGTAACCATCAATGATTACCATGCTCTTGGCAATCTTTCGAGCCAGACTATAAAAGGATTCAATGGATGCGTGCATTACATGGGTGATACAGGGAGCCGGTGGCTCAAATACTGTCGAAAAATGTGTTACATGTGGCATCGTAGGTTCCTTCGCAAAGACCACCCGTATCACAACAACAAGAGATCAGTACAACCATCGTATAATGCCACACGCTGTAATGTTCCAGCGGTTCACCGCCCTGTAATGTTCTGCTCTACAGGATATGTAAAAAGAGATGCAAAATACTAGCAGATTACCACCGACTGTACGTACTGTCAGAGTAGCATAGAATAATTAAATTATGTGTGATTAATTTGCGTTGGTGATCTCATTTGAATAATTAAATTGTCTGGGCTGTTTCACTACCACACTTCTTGTTCAAACAATATTTATTCAGGGACACACTTGTTCTGCACAAAACCGCAGCTTTCATCTAGCTCTTGTCCAGTTTTGCATTCGAGCTGCTTACATTCGTCAGAACTTGCAATCCAAAAAAGGCAAAAACATTATCTAGGAGCATCCCTTTAAGGAAGTCACACACACAATCGACGAAAGAAACAAGCTCAAACCAAAATCATTCTTCCAGACAACCAAACTTGTTGAATTCAAGATGCAAATTGTGGTGGCCCCCTTGTGCAAGCAGGTAGACGGCATGCTTATTTACACTCTGTGAAATCTATGGAAGGAACGAAATGCCAGAATCTTCAACAACGTCTACCGGTCTACGGACGTGGTCTTATCTTTAATTCAACAGGATGTTCAGAATCGGAAGTTGGCTTTCCGCATCGGTCTCCAGTAGATCTTGCCGTCTAGACTAGGCTAGCGGATGAGTGTTGATGGTTTCTCTCTCCCTCCAGTCAAATTTTCGATTCGTGTAATTTTGGCCTTTTGTCGGGCTCGGTTGTGGTCTATTCGATTTCTTGTATGACTCTATCTTTTGGTTATCCCCTTCTTTAATGCATGGCGGAGCTTCTGCCGCTTTTTCGAAAAAAAATAATTAATCCCACAAACCTTCATGGTATTCGGATCTCTATTCGGGACTTCAGCTACGTACGTAGGCTCCCTGACACACAGGAATATCATATTTCCAAGATTTTTGGGTCCCTTAGTTTAGGCCTCAGTTTACGCGTCAGAGATAGAAAATGAAGTCAGGGCTCAGGGCATATCTATATAAATCAACTGCATCCAAGTAAAAATTTCAGAACCTTATTAATTAATGAAACTGGGTTACACATAAGAGAATGAACTGTGTACACAAAGGAAGAATATTTTCATGGTATCGAAAGTCAGTGAATTATAGAAGAGTGTATTAAAAAATATAAATGCTGTGCCCCGATGTGTAAGTAATCACAGGTACCCTATAGTTCTACGCATACTTGTGCTGGAATATAATAATCACTGAAAAGGGATTAGAGCTAGCGCAAATCATGACTAAGGTGCAATCCCAATTTGCTGGATCAAATTTAGTGTTGTTACACTAGAGGTAGTAATAGAAATCGAATCTGTCCATTGAATTATCAAGGGCGTAATAGACTTTTTCTTTATAATTATAATTTGTCATGACTCATGAGGGTATTACAGAAAACCCTTGATGAACCTTCTATAGTATCCAGTTAAACCGAAAAAACATGTCAGCTTCATGATACTATCAGGTTTCGGCCACTTCAATACATCTATCACTTTCTTTGGGTCGGTAGATACAACAGCTGGACTAATTACATGCCCCAAGTACTCAATAGTATCCACTGCAAAAATACACTTGCTTCTTTTGGCTGCTAATTGATTCTCCTTCAACAATTTCAAAGCAATGCCCAAATGCTCCATATGATCTGCCATACTCCTGATGTAAATCAGAATATCGTCAAAAAAACTAAAATAAACTTCCTCAAATAATCTGCAAAAACATGATTCATAAGTGCCAAAAAAGTTGGAGGTGCATTAGATAACTCAAACGCAATGACGATGTACTCATAATGCCCGAGATGAGTTCTGAAAGCTATCTTAGGTATGTCTTCCTCTCTCATAAATATTTGGTGATAGATAGCCCGACCTTAAGTCCAGTTTAGAAAAAATGATGGCTTCATTCAACTCATCGAGTAGATGTTCAATGGCAGGTATTGGGAATTTATTCTTGATGGTTGCAGCATTCAATTGCCTAAAATCAACACACATTCGCCATGCCCCATCTTTCTTTCTAACCATGACCACGGGTGATGAATATGGACCGGTGCTGGGACGAATCTCTCCATTAGCTAGCAAACCCTTGATGATTTCCTCCAAAGAGTCCCTCTAATAGTGTGGTATTTGGTAAGGCCTTAAGTTAGGGGGGTTGGACCCTACTTTCAAATGGATTGCATGATCACAGTCCCTTTGTGGAGGTAACCCTTTCCTCTCAGCAAACACACAATAATATCGCTCCAGAACTTCTTCAATTTCCACAGTGTTCTGATGATCTACATCCTCATGTTCAGTTTGTAACAGATTCACTTGGATGAAGAGTCCTTTGGCTCCCTTCTGTAACATCTTCTGAAATCTTTCAGCATTAATACTGAAGTTTACTGCAGGTTGGGTATAATCAGGTGTTTGAATCTGTGTCCTTCTTTTATTGATTGTTAGCAATTTCCTTTTAAGATCTAAAATGATGGGACTACGCTCATAAATCCAGTCTACACCCAGGATAATATCATAATTGCCTAGCTTTAACAATTTAAAAGTAGTGATAAAAGTCTTGTTCTGAATTACATACTGGAGATGTTCTACTTTAGAATCTGAAACCAGACTTCCTCCTCCGGCTACTGTTACTAACTTTTTTTGGCATAACACTGAGACTACAGCCATTTTCTTACTGCAAATTCACTATCCATAAAAGAATGAGTACTTCCACGATCCACTAATGATATAGCTTGTTTATTCCCAATATTAATCTTCAGTGCAAAAGTAGCAGGTCCTGCGATGCCCTATAAAGCATGTAAGGATAAATGCATAAGTTGTTCTTCATTTTCTGTTACTTTAGCTTTGCTTGGACTCCCTGGAGTAGTCACATATCCAGCATCAATTAATTCTTCCTTCTCCTATTCCTCAATCTCAACCTCACCTTCATGCATAAGGATGGTATGCAATGCCCTTCTGATTTTGCAATTCAAGTGGTGGCCAGGAACCCATGGCTCATTACAATGCCAACATGTACAATTTTTCTTCACAGGAACATTAGTCTTTACTAAATCAGCATTAGCCGCAAGATTTGCTTTAGGTGGCAGTACCCTTTGATTTGTGACCTGAGTTTTGTTTTTGAAAGCCCACTTCCTTGACCTTGCCTTTTAGCTTGAGCTGCTTTTTCTCCCAACTTGGCATACCAATATGCTTCTAATAATTCTTTTGGCCGATGGCTACTAACATCATACTTAATCTCATCTTTTAAGCCTCCAATAAAACGGCTCAACAGATAAGTTTCCTGCAAGTATGGGTGATCCTGTTTTACTAGCTCCACACACCTCTCAAAATAATCGATGTATTTTCCCACAGTACTCAAATGCATGATGTTCTGCAATTTTTCCACCGCTTCATGTGCACTAGCCTTTGAAAACCGATCGCTCAAGATTGCACTGAATTGTGGCCAGCTCAATCCTTACCAGGGAATTCCTATCCCTTAAACCAAGTTTGTGCTCTCCCAGAAAGATGCCCTGTTGCCAAATTCAACCATTGTTCCACTCGTGTCCCTGCCATTTCAAAAAAATTATCACACTACTCTAGCCAGCCCACTGGATTATCCCCTGTAAACAATGTCAGTTCTATTTTGGGACTTTTAATTACAGCTTCAGTATAGTGATGAGAGTTGTTATCGTCTATGTATATGTTTCTTTGAGCATCCAGAAACTGAATACCAAGATAATGATTGACTGGTGCAAGCATTCCTCCCTGATAAACCCCTCCAGACCCTACATTTTGTGTCAAAACTAGATGCTGATAAATAGGTATTTGTGTATTATACCCTCTAGTTCCTAACCTCATTTGCTGATAAAGAATAGGACCACCAATCACAGGACTACTCTGTGTTGGAAAGAACTGAGGTGGTAACTGAACAAAATTTCCATTAGTACCAGTTCCTCCATCTGCTCTAAAATTTGGCTGAGAAGAAATCCTAACAGCTGAAGTATATATTGGTATGTGGCTGCTGGACAAAAACTACAGATCTAGATGTATTTGTGAGTTCAGATTCACTTGTGAGAAAACAAGAAGTATCACCTGAGAGTTAGGAGTTGGCTGTCCCACAGACACCATCACTTCCAGCGTAACGGCAGGATTTGTGTTCTCCCTTAAATCACCCCTCTGTTGTGGTGAACTTAGCAAGAAAGCTTTGATTTCAGCCACATCAGATCGAAGTATCTCTAGATTAGACAGTCGCTCTTTGATTTTCTCAATCTCATCCCGATTGCTCATCTCCAGTGAGTCTCCGACCATTTCTCCCGAAATAGGAACTCCATATGACATGATTTCCTTCTTTGATACAACTTGATTCCACAGGTCGAGGGATTTTATGGTGGAACCAACCTTAGATCTTTATCTTCAAATCTTCCCAGGAACGACTTGCTCTAATACCAAATTGTCAGGATCCAAAATGAATCAGACAAAGTGACTGAAAAGATCACAAACTGAAACAGAAATAGAAAATCAAAACCCAAATTTCCAAACTAGAGATTAGAAAAGAAAACTAGGGTTCTACACTATACTAGAAGACAATAAGATATGCAGGAATCCTCCTTTCCCTTTCCATTCCACTGTGTAATATGTGAAAGTTTTTACAGTTTTTGCTTTAAGCGGTAACAACCGAATTAACTGACAAACACAGTCCAAGTAAAGAAGCAATAGAAATGACAGCTACAGAGTTGTTGCTAGCTTCGGCCGTTGGATTGAACAGTAAACCTCATTAGTAAATGACCAGCATTGATTGCCACTTAAAGGAATTCGCTGAACCAGTACTCCTTGTCACCGATTTCACTGTGCTTCTTCTCTACTTCACTGACCAGGCATTCTCCAGTTTTGACACGCCACCACCAAGGAAGGAGTGTCATCGGAGCATCGCGATGTGTGCTGTCCCGTACCTATCCTCGACAACGAGTGAGACTCCATCCGCCGCGCAGGGATGCAGATGGTTGTTTGATTCAGTGTATCTAATTTGTGATTGCGTATATCCAATTTAGAGAAGGTTGATTGATTTCACTATTCCATTGTAGTGCTCCAGCTTCCATTTTTTTCTTGTGGAAAGATGGTTAAGCATATTATTTGAGTGTCTTGGGAGTCAATTTCAATGCGAAGATCATGATGTGATGGCAGTCACGGTTGAAGCTGCTGATGTGTCATTGGGAATATTAGCATGTAATTTGTAGTCTGTAGATTCCTAGTGCTTTCTTGAAAGAATGTGAAAGAGTTTATGCTACTTGAAAAATTGAAAATATTGCAACAATAGGTACTTGTATTTATTTTTGTGTTGTCCCTAAGACTTCTCTTATTAGTTGTAAGCTCCAGGATGCTTATCTAAAATTTAATCTTCCATTAGTTCCGATGCAATCGATCAATTGACCCTCTAAGTACTTGTGAATATTATCAGTTCTTAAGTGCACTTCAAAATGTTGAGTAGTTCAGAATGTGAATAGTATCAATTCCCAAGTGAGTGTTGTTAGGTGCTTGTGGATAGTATCAGGTATATGCCACACACGATACACTCTTAGGTGTATCCGTGTATGTTTTCACGTGTATCTACTAATACTCCCTATAAAAGAGTGGCATTTTGAATACGTGCAGCCAAACTTTCTAAACTATGATTTATCAATATTTTTCTAAATATTTAGGTTGAACATATGAACATGATTGAGAGACCATATAGTGGTCTACCCATATTTGTAATGAGTAATTGATTGTGTTTGAACTTGTGGTGCTCAGGTTTGAGTTTAAAATGAGTTTGTTTTGATTTTGAGCATTTTGAGTTAAGTGGTTGGGGCACCCTAGAATGGTCATGCTTGGACTGGTCGGGGCACCCTATATTGGTCGGACATTGACTGGTCTTAGCCTTGAGTGGTTGTGGCTTTAAGTTGACGGGTTTTGACTAGTCTTAGCCTTCAGTGCTTTTAGCATTAAGTGGTCGGGCCACCCTAGAGTAGTCGCTGTCTTTGTTGCTCATAATTTGGTCATGGGTTGAGGTGTGTATATCATTTTGAATCATGTGGTGTTTTAATTGTATATGTTATTAGACATTATTATATGATGTGTTTGCTTGTCCGTGATGGTTGTAGGACTTTAGAGCTAGGTTATGGTGAGACGGAGGAGACCGGGACTAGGCTAGGAGAGCTAAAATCTAGACGGTTAAGGTGATGCTCGAAGATAATTGAGTCCAAGGTGTTGCTGCAAGTTGGGATGACAAGTAGAGGGAGAAGATGCTAACTTAAGATCTACTTAAGCAAAGGAAGATTGTTGGATCAAGAGTTCACGGTATAGTAGCGGTTAAGTTAATGGCACTTTGAAAAGCGTGCAAGTGTGTGTGTCAAAATCCGTTATATTGTTGGATTTTAGGTTAGCCTATGTATGAGTGAGGGAGCGAATCTCAGTTGTTAATGAGGCTTTTTGAGGGCCAAGTGGACATTTAAGGGTGGAGGTTACTCCTACTGTGTTATAAGAAGAGGTGTGGTGGGATGCCTCCATTAGGATTTGTGAAAAGGATTTTGGTTTTCTCATACCCTCTTGAGTTTTGCTCACCTGGTTGTGAGGCTTTGTAACAATTCCTTTCACGAAGAAATATCAATAATTTTGGGAGATCATGTTCTTGCTATTTGAGGGTTGTTTCCTTGTTCTTGCTTGGTGTGACTTGTGGGAGACTATATAGGGTTATCTTGATCATAAATCAAACTTAGGGTGAAGTGTGTGGTTTTCACCTGATTTTGGTGCAATCTTCTTTAGAAAAACGGTTAGAACTTTGACATCAATATCTATGATTGAAGGTTGAAATAGGTTCCTGACTTCCTTAGGAAGATGCATGCAAAATTTCACAGATTTTGGATCAGCTGATCAAGTTACATAGATTCTTTGTTCTGAGATTATGCTGATTTTACTATTCACACCTAACACTATTTATCCGAGCACTATTCACTCAAACAATGTTCATCCTGACCATTGATATTTTTATACTGTTCATCGGTTGTTCTTCATCCGACCAGCGCAATTTTACAGTTCGTCCAACCAGCTATCCGTACGGTTCATCCAACAAATTGCTGTGTTTACTATTCATCCGACAACATGCCGATTTTACTGTTTGTCCGACCAAAGGGAGAAATTTAATTTGGCTCCTATTCACCCCTCTTTAGCTGTCATTTTTTGTCCTTCAATGATATACATAGAATTGTCTTAAAAAGTACTTTGATATTATTATAATATCATTAAGTTTATATTAAAGTAAAAATACTGGTCAAAATTGTAATTCGGAGACTTCACTCTTTTGTGACTAGAGATAGTACCGAATTCATGCAATCAATTTAGTACTTTTCTACGCATACTAGGATAACCTACATATTTAGCAACCGATGGAGCATGTGTTTGCTATCCATCGTTCAAAAGCACAAAAGGTATTTTTTCAAATCCTACAAGGATTTGTTTGCAATGTGGGAATTTCGTACGAAACAATTCATACAACAGGACAAAATGAACCAAAATATAACCTTCTCTTTTTGATTGCCCTAAATAACTTACACATGAATGTACGTACATGCATGTCCGAACTGATATGATGGAAGTGGGGAATCCATGTACCACAAAACACCACTCCATCTTTAAGAAAGAATAGGAAAACATAAAAAAAACCCTCATATGAGATTTTGAATTTACATGAGAATAAAAAAATGGCTAGGTGATGACTAGTTTAGCCCAAATTCACCGTGCAAACTTTGACATGGTATACAGTATCGGCGTGCTCTGCAATGTAACTCACTGACAGGCAAGAGAATCAGATTTGAGAAGTTCAGAAGGATGCAATGACACCAAACTGGAATTTGCATTAGAGAAACCCACCTTAAGATTTCCAAATGAAACCAATAATATTAGCAATTTGGAGTACTATACTCCCCATGGAAATAAATGGCATCAAAATAATTTAATGCATCCCGTGCGCTCAGAAACGACCACAGCATCATGCCATTGCCACACAAGAAAAAATGGAAACACAAGTCTACATGAGTACGTGTCAAACAAGATTTATCCCGAAGCACACATCTAAAGCACAAAACAAATTTCGGCTTGACCGAAGCACACATCTAAAGCACAGATTTATCCCGAAGCACACATCTAAAGCACAGATTTATCCCGAAACACACATCTAAACAAAACGAATATTATTCTACTTCCGGTCACCTCTCACGGATGCAAGTGGCGGAGCTGTCGGGGTGGTGGGGCCTGGCCCCCGCAGCTCATGGAAACATATAATCAAGGCTGTCTTCATCCGCGTACCACTGTCCATCGGCTTCCTCCCGCTCCTCTTCTCCATTCAAGTCGGGTGTTCCAAGTCCTTCCGGGCAAGGAAGACCCGACTTGCAATCACATTTGTTCAATCTTTAATTACCCTACCTAAAGTAATCTATCAAGTACATCTACAATTTTTACCAAAGTACCATGTTCGATCTCCCACCGTGGCACGACGGTGACGCTGCACAAGAGCATGCCGTCCGGCTACTCTGCACCGTGGCACTACGGTGACCCTGCGCAAAGCCACTTCGTATGGCATGAAGCAAATCACACACTCTAGTGTGACCGGTTCGATGGAGAAGACCGTGGTTGCCGTCGCCTCGCCATGCTGCCTGCCGGTCTTGGTTGATTTATTAGTCGAGTTCCATCAACTTTATCATAACAAGGGAGAAAAAACGCTACAAATGTTTATATTTTAAGTCTATCCTGATCGGACAAACTGTTGCCTCAATGCATATAGGAAGTGCAGATATTCAATTACAACATCTATAACTGGCCGTGTCTCGTAAATATTGATGCAGGAATACCTAAGTAGATGAAAATTTCGAACAACAACCCATAAATAATGGAGGTTCTGCTGAGGGTGTAGGAAAAACATCTAGTTCCAACAAGCAAGACATTGTTAAGTTGTTGCATTCAAGATGAGCAAATATGTATTAAGGATAATATCATGTGACAATACAATGAATCGTACAAACAAGAATAACCGCAAGTTTTTGACATATTTTCCGAATTAATGAATATCATTTGACAATTGTACAACTCCAGAACTTATAAGGCTGCGTGGAACGCGCCTTTTTTATGTATTACTTGGGTGGCGGGGAAGAAACAAACTCTCCCTCTAATGTTGCTCAAATCGGCCTGACTCAACGCAGTTTTATCTGTATTGCTACTTTCTTTAGCGACGATGGTTTGCATGTTGTAGCAAACATAAAATCCACATAGGTTATTTCCCGGACCTTGCTGGTGGCACTGCAAATAAAACCTACGGTTAGTTCTAGAGTCACTATTACGGGGTTTGATATAGAATTGTTGTGTATAGCGGATACCGAAAGTTCAAATCATCTTGTAGTTTAGTCCAATCTTTCACGTGTTTGAGCGCTCTACAAGATAGCAAAAGGTTAGCCTAAGCCATTCCAATAGCAATATAAACACGGAACAACTTACGACCATGTACGTAGGAAGCGTGATTACCGGTGAGTAATTTTGCGATAGGTGTCAAGTCGTGGTTTCCGCCACGTCAGGAATCAAGGTACTTAACCCGGTTTGTGGTGGTTCAATTACAATGAGAACCCAATGATACCTACGGTATATCACAATGGACAATGAACAAAAGCGAGTTGTGTGCAGTCTGATGACCAAAGTATAGCATGTGGTAGCACTTACCTCGGGTTATGGTGTATAAGTATGAATTCTTTATCTTTTGTGCTAGCAATGCCTCTATCACGTATTTCTCGACCATGTTTATATCATCATCCATTGTTTGCTTTGAGACTATATGTGGGTCGAGGAAACCGATCGATAGTTTCTTACGTGTCGCTTCAAGTTGCATGTATCTATATATACAAAGGCGGATTATATATATATTGGAGGACATTTATCACTATTAGGCGAATGTAGACCGTGATAGCACACACTTACAAGGTCCAGCATCTTATGAGTGCGCGTCGATGGCGTCGAGGTTGTAGAGATGGAACAAGTCCGAAAATCGACCGTGAAGAAGCCCCGTGAGTCGTTGAATAGATGTTCATACTTGAACTTAACGCGATACTTGTTATGCGTTCACGCTCGGCTTTCCAGCTTCTTGGGTGTACCACTTATGCAATTGTTGGCAAGGTATACTAAGTGAAGTTACGCTGTTGCCTTTCGTTAAGTAACGGCTCTCCTAGCTTGTATTGTTTAGCCAACTCAGCAGATGGATAGTCAACTTGTTCTTGCGGGCTTCTTTCTTCTTTTGCCCTTGCCTTTCTTTGTTTTGTATGAACCCTTCACGGAGAGGAATGGGCAGGAAAGAGGTCAACATTATGTACATCAAGTGGAGTCTCGCTCTACGATTGCGATTTTGGTAGCCAACCGATCGACGGCGATACAATAAGCGAATCGGATCATCGCGGTTGTTGCATGACGAAGGCGACGAGGAGATGTCGCCGCTTGGGCCATTGGATGAATGTGCCAATGGCATCCCCAAGTTTCACGATCTCGCTGCTTGGCTTCTGTAGATCGACAATTTTGAAACTATCAAACACCCCGTCCACATTGACCTTGGTGAAACCCGGCGCTATGATGGTACCGTGCACCATGGTCCCCTTTGGGGATGGATACGCCATGCCCCAAGCAGCCGTCAGAGGAAGCGGTGCCATTGCTAATTCTCACTTGGAGATTGCCTTGCGTGGCCACCTTAATGTCACATACAGGATAAGTCCCGCTATGTTCATCTATGTCACTTGGAGGAACGGATGCACAGCTGCTCTTACGGGCATTGGGGCTGACTTGCGGACATACTTCTGGGGCTTGTGCAGTATTTCTTTCTTGATTGGTGAGCCTTTCCTCGAGGATTCTTATCCTTTCATGAAATTCTTCTCTCAGTTCTCCCCTCAACTCTCCTCTCAACTTGTCCTCCAAATTCTTTATAAGATTTGACTCGCGTTCGGCTTTAGTTCTCTTCTTACTTCGGTATACGTGGAAGTCTTCTGGGAATCCAGTTTTCCATGGAACAAAAACCCCTATGCCTCTTGTACGACCAGGGTGTTCCTTGTTTCCCAAGGCCATGGACGGTGCATCTTTCTCCCTATCGGCAAAAAGAGCCATCGCCGATTGTGTACTCAACGCCACCGCAAGATCCTGACAAGTTATTTCACTTATGAAGTCATGGACTAATTACGTAAAATTGGTAGTTCGATTTATATATTACCAGGCGTTGGCAGACTTCCTCGTCCGCGGGGTTTACAAAGGAGACGGTTGCGGAGGACGTGGCATCTGACCTCGCTCTCGCTCTTAGCCAGTCTCTGGCACGTTGATCTGTGATCGATGGAAATGGCGCGATACCCTCCTCGTCCTCCCTGTCCCATTGCGCTCTCTTCCCCGCGTAGCCAGCAGTGCCGAGTCTGTGGGGGTGAGTGTTCCTTGCTTGCAAGGCCTTGTTTGCTTCACTGTGACGCATTTAATTAAATGCGTGGTCTTCATCCCAACAAAACGGTCCCACGTGTCCTCATCAATGAACCCATACTTCGAGTATGGAACCAGATCCTTCTTGACGTAGTCTACGAAAAGCGTATGCTTGAAGGTCTTCCATGCCTTTCCTGCCGCTAGCAGTGCATACCGTCGCACTAGGGGAGCGGATTCTTCTGGAATGTTGAACGATGAAAGAATTTCCGTTAGCAAGGCATTGCGAGCCTCAATAGTCACCAACCTCCAGGAAGATAGCGTGATCGGAACCCGTTCCCGGGCTACTATCCCACACATACTCCGAAATGCATTCGCCGCCTTTTTTGGCTTTCTAGGGGCCCCATCATTTGGATCGATCTCTGTAATGGTATATCGGTCTGTTGGCCTTTTGTTTGGTCCTCTTGCAGCGCGGGTCGATTCTTCTTTTGAGGGCACATCATGTCCTTCGGACGATGGATTAGAGGACGACATCTTCTTTACAAGTTAAAATAGTTTCAAAGTAACTAAAAGTGAAGAACAAATAAAATCACATTAGAGTGAATGAGTTTGTGGATACCATGGCTTGTTATTAGCCTTTTAAAAGAACTAGCCTAAATGGCTTGTTATTAGCCTTTTAGCAAAAGAAGCGAACTAGGAGGTTGCCGAACTTAATAAAAATTTCGGCAGCACCTCCCCTAAAACTAGGACATCCACACAGCAGACAAGCAGAAGAATACATATGGATTCAACCATTTGTGATTAATGAATAATAGAACAGAAGCTCAGGATCTCACATATGAACATGTACAGTATTACGAATAAAGCAATTAGCATAAAGCTCATATTGATTGTTTGAATGTTCTCAGATGTCGGGTTGCCTTAAAAGGCCCTCCTCGCCACAATGGACAAGTAATAGACTAGATTGTGACAACTTTATCTCAATAATGATTTAATACTTGACAGTTAAGTATAAATCTACTCAATTGGTTATCTTATATGCATATTCACTAACTAAGCATATAAAGACAGGTTTGCAATAGAGCTAATCAAATATTTATATATATATATATATATATATATTAGATCAAAAGGTTTCCGCTTTTTTATTCGGGACCATGTACAACCACAGCACCATCGCTCCTAGCCAACCACAGCATGTACAACCACAGCACCATCTCACAAATGAACATGTACAACCACAGCACCATCGCTCCTAGCCAACCAGAACAAAGACATTTTAACTAGTTACTGGCTACTGGGCTCTAAACAACCAGAAAACAAACATCACTGCCGAACTCACACTAATCAAATATATATATATGAAAGTGAAATTGACTGCTAAGATTTGTTGTCACAATTAGTCTATTCCATCCCCTAAATCATCACTGAACATTAAGCCCACACGCAAGGTCCCCAAGCCGCAGATCGACTGGCCCCTTTGCAAGACCGAGAATAATCACAGAAAGTGTCCCAGAACTCACTAACTAGCAGAGCAACACCGAAAAATAGAGCAAATGGCCAGGCAGTGCCTCCAGATCGAGAAACGGCCTCTAGCTCGATGGCTAGTCCCCCAGAAATACTCACGGTTGAAGCCCGAAGGGGAGGACGCCGAGGGGGAGGACGCCGAGGCCGGGGGAGGACGCCGGGAGGGGGAGGACGCCGAGGCCGGGGGAGGACGCCGAGGGGGAGGCCGCCGCGGGAGGCAAAACGTCTCAAAGGTTTAGGGTTTGGCGCGCTGTGAATGAGATCTGCGCGCGGGAGATATATAGAGGAGAGCACATCACAGACGGTTCTATAATATAACGGTCTGTGATGAGATATCACAGACGGTTCTATAATAGAACAGTCTGTGATGTTTAGATATTACAGACGGTTCTATAATAGAACCGTCTGTGATGTTGGTGACATCACGGACGGTTATATGATAGAACCGCTCGTGATGTTGGTGACATCACGACGGTTATATAATAGAACCATCTGTGATGTTGAGATATCCTGAGCGGTTAGGTAACATAACCGTCAGGACAAATAACATCATGCATCGTTATGTTAAAGAACCGTCGTGATATATCTTGCTCAATCGACATTCACTTGTCGGTTCAGTTCAATCGACTCTTATGCATGCCACTTTGTTGTATCTTGGGAAAGTTGTCTTTAACAGTAATATAGATCTATCTTGTGGTTGAAGTGGAAATTCTAATCCTCAATTCAAACCCTAAAATCTGAGAGCAATCACATACAACTATTTCCATATTGCCAAAGTATACATGATTACATTCTTGTCATCAATTGTGTCTCGAATGGCCATCTTTGAATCATGTATTTGGAATCATATTGATATTAACGAATAAATACGTGCTCTTATACTTGCATCTTTTCCATCAATCCGGATGCTTCACAAGCTACTTACAAAGATCATCACAATCATATATACATAATTTAGATGCTTCACAAGCTACTTACAAAGATCATCACAATCATATGTACAAAGCATGATGGGTCGATCATCTTTACAATAGCATTAATGTAATATTATTACACATGAAAATTAGTAAGCATGATGACAATGCACCCTTCTCATAACTACGCCACCACATGCTTATTCTTTTGTATGAAAATTAGCCCTTTATGATGATCGACGCGTGTGTAGCTTGCTTCCTCATGTTGTTCTTCTGGGACCAGGATGTCATTTCCGATAGGTGGCAACTCATCAAATTGATTGTACTCTTCCTCATCTACTACATTCTCAACTCCGACAATTCTCCTTTTCCCAAGAACTACGTGGCGCTTCTTGTTGAATTCGGTTACATAGAAGACTTGAACAACTTGGTTAGCGAATACGAATGGTTCATCTTGGTATCCGACACGCTCGAGGTCCACGAGAGTGATGCCATTCTGTCGACCTTCACGTCCGGAGGTGGACCCAACGGCACGAAATAGGGAATCTTGAAAAGCACGTAGTCGAGCTCCCATATCTCCTCTATGAACCCATAGTAGGAGCTCCTCGTCAACCAATGCAGTATTATTGAATGCATCTATGCGGACACCCTTGCTACGGTTTGTACTCTTCATGTCCCGATCTCGTGTAAAATGTGTACCCATTTAAGTCATATCCTTTCCATGTGACAACTGTAAAGTTGGTCCTTTTGCCAACCATGTCAACAGTGTCATCCGACGAGCTCCGATGATAGGTCGCTCCTTCAACCATTTGTTGAATCAAGGTTATGTTGTCTCGTGATCCAAGACTCTGCCGTCTTTGGATTCTCTTGCCTTAGCCATTGCTTGTGCTCAACGATATAGGCGGACACTACAACCATGTGTTGCAAAACCGTGAAATGGGCTCGAGCATAATCAACCGAATCAGGCGTGATTGCTTTCCTTCCGATGGTCCCGATACCCTGGAGCCTCCCCTCATGGCGAGATCGAGGCACACCTATTGGTTCGACCTGGGCCATGTAATCGACGCAGAACTCGACGGCCTCTTCTGTTGCATAACCTTCGACAATGCTACCCTCCGGACGAGATCGATTCCGACGAAGACTTGAGAATTCCCATGTACCTCTCGAACGGGTACATGCTACGTAAGAACACCGGCCGATATCTTTATCTCTCACAAGGTGAACAATGAGATGGACCATGATATCGAAAAATGATGGAGGGAAATACATCTCAAGATTACATAGAGTCATCACCACCTCGACTTGCAGAGCATCTAGTCCTTCGATCGATGACCTTCTCGGCGATTGTGTTAAAGAAATAACACGTGACCTAGTGATTGTCTCACGGACCTTGACCGCAAAATACTTCTAATTGCGACGGGGAGCATCTGTGTCATCAAGACATGACAATCATGAGACTTCATGCCGATTAATTTCAAATCTTCCAACTAAACAAGTCTCTTCATGTTGGAGGAGTAACCGGACGGAACTTTCACACCATGCAAGCATCGCACGATTCAGCTTCTTCGGCCTTTGACAGAGTATAACAAGCGTGTTCCAAGCACGTATGGCCTTTATCGGTCTCTTTCGGTGCTAACTCGTGTCTTATGCCCATATCGACCAAGTCAAGCCGTGCGTTGATACCATCCTTTGTTTTACCCTTAATGTTGAGTAAGAGACCAATCACGCATCACGGACATTCTTCTCACGTGCATGACATCGATGCGATGGCGAACTTCTAGGTGCTCCCGAAGAAGGTAGGTCCCGAATATTGATCTCTTCTTCCACATGCTCTTTTCACGGGTACTTGATTTACGCCCCTTTCCATACGCAACATCCAAATCCTTAACAATGTCATGAACATCTCTCCCGCTCAAACGCCTTGGAGCTGGACCATTTTCGTTCCTTCCGTCGAAAAGTTGCTTCATCTTGCGATATGGGTGATTCCTCGAAGGAACCTCTGATGACGCATGTACACGGTTTTGCGGGAGTGATTGACCATAAACTCTCAGTATCATCTAAGCAAAGGAGTGCAGCTTTGGTTCCTTTTGTACTCGGCCGACAGTTAGCAAGGGCGGGGTAATCATTTATGGTGCGTAACAACAAGCAAAGGCAAAGTAAAGTTCTCTCGTTTGTACGCATCCCATACGTGTACCCAGAACCCACAAGTGTTTTTAGATCTTCCACCAATGGAGCTAGGTACACATCAATATCGCTCCTGTGTTGTTTCGGTCCTTGGATAAGCCTGAGACAACATAATGTACTTCCGCTTCATACACAACCAAGGAGGAAGGTTGTAGATACTGAGATTTACTGGGCCAAGTGCTATGCCGGCCGCTCATGTTACCGAAAGGATTCATTCCATCTGCACTCAATCCAAACCTTATATTTCTCGGATCCCACCGAATTCTTGAAAGCTCTGTCGATGTTTCTCCTTTGGATGGAATCAGCAGGTGCCTTAGCATTCCATCATTCTTACGCCTCAAAGTGCCAACGCAATAGCTTTTGCCTCCTTTGGGTTCGCAAACAAACGCTTCAAACGGGAATTACAGGCAGATACCATGCCACCTTAGCAGAGGACCTTTTTCACCTCAATGCTCTCGCCATCATCATCTGAATAACTCTTACGCTTGTACCGGATGCGTAACACCGGACATATATGCAAGTTTGTGTACTCTTTATGACAGATACTGATCGTTTGGACATGCATGTATTCTTTCTACTTCCATTCCCAAGGGACAAAGAATCGCTTGGCTTTGTAGGTGCTTGTCGGCAACTCGCTTCCCTCGAAGCATGTCCGCCAATAGACGAATTGTTGTGAAACTCTTGTCGGACCAACCGCTGCTTGCCTTCAATTTGAGTAGTTGAAGCACGGATGATAACCTTGTGTATTTCAACTTGCACCCCGCGAACAAAGGTTTCTCCGAGTCCTCCATTAAGCCCCGAACTGTCCATATTCCTATCATCAAGGTTTCTTCGCATCGCGTAGCATCTGATCCAAATTGTCATCGTGCAACTTGTCCTCATCAAGCACAATCGATATGATCATCCGACATATCATTGACATCGTCGATTTATATTAACACTACTTGCGCTTCTCAGTATATTATGCTCTTCGCCATGGTGGTCCAACATGTATAGCCCCTTTGAAACCCCTTGAATCAAGTGTGCTTCGATCCTCATTTGAAGTTTCAAACATCTTGATTTTCGCAATCAATGCACGGACATGACATGAATTGCACCCCTTATTAAACATATCCTCCTCTGCGGCTCTTTTGAAAGTGGAGACGCCATTAAGGTACTCAAGACTCAGACGGTTCTCACAGACATCCGATTTCGATCCATCTACGCTACACATGTAACACTTAGTGTTAAATATTAGTGCACTGTGTAGTGCGTATGCACACATTCTTAAACTAATTATGCAATTACATACCTTAATTACATCACAAAGAAATAATTAATAAAATTCAAATTAATCTTCAATATAATAATGAAATTAGAACCCATTACTAATCTTAGATCACCAAAAGACTTGAATTGATCTATAAGCTAGATCTAAACAATCTTTAAATTCTATCCTTAACAAGCTAGCTAGCTACATCATGATCGAATATTATATTATGCAAATAGAACCATTACTAGCTAACCTCATTCATAAAAAACCAACACATGGTTCTACAAGCGAGATCTAAAAAATCATCAAATTCCTTCCTTATCAAGCTAGATGTTGAATATAATGCAATTAAAACACATTACTAACCAAATATCACAAACAACATATGGATCCAGCTACAATTAAGCTAGATCTAACCAAACAATCTTTAAATTAATTCTCTCTAACCAACCTAGATATATATTGAATTGATGCATGCAATTAGAGAACTCATTACTAACCTTAGATCACTAAAATCAAATGAATCTAATATTACCCTTCAAATCAATGGCTTTTTTTAAAAATCGCCTCACTTCGCAAAACCGCCACTTAGGATAGAAACCAAACCCTACAAACAAAGTGGATGGAACGAGGCTCGCTTTTACGGACCTCGGACGGTTTTATCACAGACGGTTTTATATTACGATACATGTAATGCAAAATATCACTGACGGTTTCTAAATATAACCGCTCGTAATGACTATGTAGATATTACAGACGGTTGTGTTATATAACCGTCAGGATATCACTGACGGTTTTACTTTAAACCCGCTCGTAATGAGTATCAGAGCCATTACGAGCGGTTATATTTTGAAACCGCTCGTGATAGTTATTACATCGCGCGGTACGTAATATAAAACCGTCAGGATATTATCACCGACGGTTTGAGTACATAACCGCCTCAGTGATGTTTGATATTACGACGGTTTTTCAAAACCGCTCGTGATCGTAAGGCGTCGATATAAGCCTCGCAGTAGTAGTGTGTTTAGCTTTAGAAATGTAATTAGCATTTGCATTCATCATAGTAGAAGATAACACACCAAACAGATTTGAAAACAATTTTCTTAGGCTCGTTGACAATCTCAAATTTTCCACTTTCAAGTGTCTTAACAACAAAGAGGAGCGTGCGATTTATGATGAGCATAAGAATCAAAACCTAAACCTTTGTGATGAGTAATCGACTTTTGATTGATCCAAAATCATGTTTAGATTTTTCTTTCTGAAGTGAACCGTTCTAAAGATTTTTCCAAGTAATCAACCTTTCGAGAAAGAGTTAAGCAGCTTATTACATGGAACGTTCACTTTTCCTTTCTGCTTATGCACAAGTTGAGCATGAGAGAACTTCATGAGTGAGCATAGCATCGTCATTTGAGAAACCCTAGCATTTGCATCATGCAACTTCAATTCCAAAGATAGCACATTTAGAACAATGAGTTGTATCATGCAAATCAACAGCTTGAACAAACTAGCATTTTTCACATGTTTCTCATTTTCTTTCTTTTCAAAGATTGACTTGCTCTAACAAAGAAACATGTTCTCTCCTAAGCACAAGAAGCTCATCAGATATTAAGTCACATGATTTGCAAGCATCATCATCGGGAATCAAAGATTTAAGTCTAGCAATTTCAGCATGCAAAGATTCTACAAGAACATCATGTTTCTTAATCTTCTTGTCGCGTTTGTCAAGCAATTTTCCAAGACGAGCAACAAAGAATAGCTAAATCATCGTAAGAAGGTTCTACCTCATTGAAGTCGCTGTCATGATCTTCCTCGGTGAAGCTTCCATCACTTCTAGCCACGAGACACAATCTGTCCAAATCATGCTTGCTTGGAACCATTGTGTCATCCTCACCGCCTCTCTGAATCCACATCACTTAAGTTCACTTGTTCAAGAGCGAAAGAACCCGATGAACAACCTTTTGTTGATGAAGCTCTTTTTCTTTCTATCGCTTGGTAAAAACTTCTTTTCTTTTCTTACGTCATTGTCCTTCTCCTCCCTTGATGCTTTACTCCGCAAGTTTAGGACAATTTGATCGAATGTGGTTGAGGTCACCACACTCATAGCATCTTGGAGGCCACCACCAACTCTCTTCCTTATTCTCACATTCTCGCAAAGCTTTATTAAAACGAGAACAGTAGTGCCAAGTCTTCTTCAGAAATTCTTCAACTGCTCATCGGTTAGTGAAGACAAGAAAGACAAAGCAAAACTTGAAGAAGTATTATTCTGAGACATGCTAGATTGGGAGGTCAATGCAATTGATTTATGATCATTCTTCCTAGCAAGAACATCCAATTCATGAGTTTTAATTTAGAGAAAAGAACATCTAGAGTAAGTGTACTCATGACAGCTTGATTCTCTAATGGATGTAACTTTCATCTCCCAAATTGACATGTCTAATGCACCAAGCAATTATCTAGCATTAGCAAGATCATCAAAGCTAACTCCAACAAGACGCAAATTGCTAAGAATTTTATTAAAGCGTGCAAAGAAATCATCTAGTGACTCACTGGGTTTCATCTCAAATCGCATGTATTCTTTCTTATATATATCTTGACGAACCTCTTTGACAGTGTTAGAACCCTCATGATAATCACAAAGAGATTTCCATACCTCATATGCAGACTTGAGATGAATCACACGATCAAAATCACTTCTTCCCCAATCCTTGGATGATCAAATTTCGTGGTTTCACCGTTTGCTTCAACATGTACTTGATTTGTTGCATTGACTTGATCATTATCGGGCACTTGATATGGCTTGTACACCTTCTCCCGATTGCAAAGCCCCGAGCTTGAATATATGCTCCATCTTTGCTTTCCAAAACTGAAAATCAACACCATCGAAAACACAAGGTTTTGTCGAATACCTATCCATCGCTACGGTTTCTAATCACCGGTTAAGAGTAATTAGACAAACCTTGCTTTGATACCACTTGTAGGATCGAAATATACTAATATAGCAATCAAAGGGGGGGGGGTGAATGATTGCGCGGAAGCTAAAATCAAAATTTTCTTGATTCACAAAACCCCCTAAATTAATTATGAAATATTGCTCTCGGTTTCAACAAAAAATAGATTAATAGACGTTCACTAAAACCATAATTCCCGAAGATCCAACCGTCGGATTGATATAAAATTTTAACTGTATAAACTAGATTCAGATCCAAAATTAACGCAATAAGAATCACCTCAATCGGATATACGGATCTAGAGTTATGACCTTCGCAAGTTGACTGTATCAAAAGAGACGAAAATTAATCTAACCTTAATTACAAGATTAATCAACTTCCCTTGATGACGCCAATCCACTCGTCGCCAGGAACTCCAGAAGTTGAATCCAGCCACAAGAAAATCACCAAGAGAATAACTAGTTGCAAGAGCCAAAAGCACAATGGCTCAAGCAGCAGGAAGAATCTCATCTGCTAGTTGCTTCTAGTAGCCCATGCATGCACGTCGCAAGCATTCTAGTCTCCAGGCTTGGACGTCACATTACATGCAGCCAATGATTCCAGGAAGACAAAGACACGAGTACTTCCTAGCCGCCGGCCAATCCCCTTAATCAGCCGAGCACAAGAACAACAGGCGCAAGAAAAACTAGAAACAGCCGTCGTAAGTGCACAGCCACCAGACCAAAAGCCAGCCGCCACGAAAAAGCTCTTCGCTAAAAACTTCAGCCGCACAGTGCGTCACAGCCACCGGAGAAGTAGCTTTCTGGAAGATTGATTTTTATTTCATTGTCTAAAGTACTCCAACACAAGAGTACAAACCCTAATACCTGGCTCTGGAATAAACAGGGACACTCCCTATTTATACAGAGCAAACACACAGAGATTGAATACAACTCCACTTCCAACATGGAAAGAGTTCGTATCTATCTCAACTTGGTCCAACATGACCAAAAACAACTCTTGCACGCATGCAAGAACAGAGAGATTGAATACAACTCCACTTCCAACATGGAAAGAGTTCAGATTCTATCTCAACTTGGCCCAACATGGCCAAAACCAAAACTTTGCACGCATGATCAGCCCACCTGCTGCACATACGTGACTAACCAGCCTTCATGTGCATGTTCTCTAGCCCGAACGTCCCGCATGACATCCTCGACCACCAAGACCTCGATTCCTCCCTGAGCCTAGTCCCGAACCTCAGTTCCTCCATGAACCTAGTTCCAGTCCCGTCATCGACCACGTTCGCCCTCGAGCAACACCTGCACATGAAGTAACAAACAACGCGTCCGAGCACAAGTCCACGACTTGACTCAAGATTAATCCATGCAACCACTCACACGAGTGCATTGCATCAAACAAACTCCATCATGCTATCACCAGCATAATAATCATATCAACATAGCACATGCACAAGCACCACACATGCCATATCTAAAACCACTTAGCAATACCAATTTCACCAATCAGCCGATTTTTCATCACATGATCTCACAGATAGATTTTTATAGGTCTTGTTTTTTCTGGCAAAATGATCAACACAAGAAGAAATACCGACTAGCGAAGTGGGACCTTCTTTGTCAACCAAAAGCTCAGGGTGGGTTAGGGATCCAAAATTTAAACTTACAAAACAAAAGCCTTTTGAGCAAGTGGCTGTTCAAGTTGTGTAATGAGCAAGGGATGTGGCAGCAATTATTGAGAAACAAATATTTAAGAGGGAAGACTTTAAGCCAAGTAAAAGGATGGGTCTCAAGTAAGGTTCTGGGAAGATATTTGGCTGGGCAATGCATCTTTACGGTCTCAATTTCCTTGTTTAATATTGTTCGGGAAAAGCACGCAACGGTGGCTGAGGTTCTTGGTTCATCTTCTCTTAATGTGTCTTTCAGAAGATCCTTAATAGGAGATAAACTGAGGGACTAGGGGATTCTGGTGTCGAGAACGTTGAACATTAGACTATCAGGAGGTCCTGATCTTTTCAAGTGGCACTTACACAAGAGTGGGTTGTTTTCGGTTAAATCGATGTACAATTTTTTGATTAATAATGGTATCAAAGTTTCTCAGGAGATTTGGCGTACTCGGTTACCTTTGAAGATTAAAATTTTCTTACGGTATATCCAGAAGGGGGTGCTACTCACTAAAGACAATCTTGTTAGGCGCAATTGGCACGGGGATAAATCTTGTTGTTATTGCAGTTCTACAGAAACTATCCAACATCTGTTCATAGATTGTTGTTATGCGAAATTCCTATGGCGGGTAATTTACATGACTTTTGGTATTGAGCCGCCTGTAAATATTCATCATTTATTTAATGGATGGGTGAACCAGGGAGGGTCAGACCATGTCTATGTTTTACTTTCAGGCGCCACCGGAATTTGTTGGGCATTATGGCTCACAAGGAATGATACCGTTTTTGACAAGCGTAAACCTAATTCTTTCTTGCAGGTCTTGTTCAAAGGAACACACTGGCTTCGCACTTGGGCCAAATTACAGCGAAGTGATTCAAACAAAGAGAGGCTTCTGGATGTTTGTCGCAAATTGGAAACAACGGCGTTGCAGATATTTGCCTCGTTTGGTTGGCCTTTTGTTGCGAGGATTGGTTATACTGTTTGATATTTTGGTTTACTTGTCAGAACGGTTTTGATCCGAAGTTTGTAATAAGTTTGGTCTGATTCTCTCTTGGAGAGATGAAGCCGGAAATTTTATTTCCATCATAAAAAAAAGCTTGTTCGGGTCAAAAGTATCAACCATGCTTATGGGTTGGCCCGGTCTAGCCTATGGGCTGGGCTTGACGAAGTTTAGACTCTCCGGCGAGTCTTGATGAGTCGCTATTGTTCAACATGGCTTGCTCCCCTAAAACAGGGTACAGAGACCTTACTGTTGAAGCTCGCCGGAGAGGCCTCCAACCGTTGCCAGATCACTAATCTCGTGACGGCATCCAGTTGTTACAAATGACACTTAATTATTCATCGCTCACCGCAAATACAACTTCTTCCTTGTTGATTCGGTTAGAGACTTCCATGAGTATATGACAAGCGGGCCTTAAGTTTCCTGATAACAATTCTATCTCGAGTTCCTAAAACTCGAGATACATCGATCGAGCCCATATACAGCATCCGACTAGGAAGAGAGCGCATCTACTCCATGGCAATGGCAGAGTCCTCGCCCCTCCACAGGGTCACCGACGGCGACCAGTGGGACGCCGAGGACCTCCTCGGCCGCCTGGGCATCGTCGTCCACGCCACCTTCCTCCACGTCGGCTTCCTGCCCTACGGTGCTGCCACGCCCCGACCGGCCTCCGAAACCAGCACCCGGCACTGCACCTTCATCCTCTCTCCGCCGCTACACCTTGTCGCAGCTGGTGCACCGGGCGAGCGCGGACGTCGTCACCATGAGCCTCTCGAGGCACGGAGGCAGCCGGATCTTCTTGCTCAGGGCCTACGTACGTCGCAAGGGACGGCGGCCGGCGGATCGCGAACCGAGAGCAGACGGACGCGGCAGCACGGATCGCGACTGTCCTCTGCGGCGGCCTTGACGAGGCAGTCCGCGCTCTGAGTGAGGTGGCCGGGCGGGCGCGGCTCTGGAAGGCGCTCGCCGACGGGCTGTGCCAGGGCCTCTTGCTCAACATGTGCGGCATGGAAGTGGAGCTCGGCTTCGCTTCCATCCCCAGCGACGTCAAGGCGGCCATCCTGCGGAGGCTCGATGACGCCGAGGACCTCGCAAGGGTGGAGTGCATCAGCAAGGAGCCGAGGGGCATTGTCGCCGACTGTCCGACACCGACTCCGAGAGCTCCAAAGGAGATTGTCAGCTGGGAAGATAGTAACACATACCATTCAGAATAATAAGAGAGCTAATAAAAAAAAGATGATTACATCATTTCTATGCGTGCATTGTTAGAAGTATAAAATCCTAAAAGATCATTCAAGAATACAGAGAGTAATATTTATAGGTTTTCTTTGGAAATACTACAACACAGGGGTGACCGAACCAGTATTTCTGTCCAATATATTGCCGAAATCTGGAAATCGTGCATCACCTTTTCATAGATTGCCCCTAAGTTCAATGTTTGTGGAAACACATCGCCAGATAGGTACGATTGCCGTCTCTTTTGCCGGACCGGTGGGATCCGATCGCCGCCCTTAGCCTAACAGATTGGAACTTTCATCACGTAAACTTCCAGCTAAGATTTTGTAAAGGGCTAAAGACTCTGATCATCCTAACTTGTTGCAATGGTGGAAAGAGTGAAACAGCAGAATTTTTCGAAACAAGGAGAAGCCATTGATGAGATTTTACAGTCCATCAAAGACGAGGCTGCATCCTGGATTATTACGGGTGTGATTAATCCAAAAAATCTGCTGGACCGACATATTTGATTCTCTTTTCTCTCTCATTTTCTCTTCTCTGAGCAACTTTTGTATGCTTACCCTGATATAGTATCCTGCAGCTCGTACTCTCTTAGTCTTTTCTTTCTACTATAATATGCAGCCATGGTGTCTTGTAAAAAAAACTTATTGCTCTATCCTAATTGTTTCTCACGGTCTTCAATGCAATACTTTGATTATAGCTTTGTATCGTAATATACCAACAAAAATAATAAAATACAGCTTATAAAAATATTTTTCAACATAAATCTATTGATATTATTTTTATGTAGTCAATTTATATATTTTGACATGCATCAATGATCAAAGTTTCAAAGCATTTTGGAACCGAGCTAGTATTCTCCATCAAATGTCCGAATAATTTCTTGTTGGTAATGGCGTTTAAGTAATTTGCGTTAAAAGTAATTTGGCCGGAGGTAGCATTGTTTACAGAGCAGTCATCAGCGCGTGCACGGTGGATGCAGATCGCCTCCTAAATGTACGTGGTGGATCTCAACAAAATCGAGGAGGTCGTGAGCCCAACGTGCAGGCAGAGTCAGAGGTGGGCATCGTGTCGGGTTAGATCGGTCCGATGTAGGTTTATTGTGCTTCGGATTTAAACCGTGCCGAGCTATGATAGCCCATCGTGCTTGCCGTGCGCCGGGCTGGCCCGGCTCACTTTCGGCGAGCCCAGGAACGGGCCATTTGCGCTTCGTGTCTACTTCATACCATGCCAGTCTAGATCTAACCTATTTATACTATTTCTACGAGAGAAAATGACTACGAATTGATTTTTTCTTTATCTGTCTAGAACTTCCTTTTTCTCCGGTCGAAATAAAATTCTATTGTGTTTATTTTTCTCGATTTCCTTGATTCGTTTGCTCCTTCCAGTCACATGCATAGAGTCATGCATTTACTCCTTGATTTGCTCACCCACACATACAACGCATACATGCATTTCCTTCCTTTTCTCTAGTCCATCCAGCGTTGTCTTCCTTTACTCTTTGATTTGCTTACCCACACATACAACACAGGCACGCACGGGCTGTTTTGACCGCGGCTACCGAGCACGGCTCGAATCGCCGGCCGGGCTAAGCCGCCCATCGTGCAGACAAGGTGTCCAAAGACGGCCGCATAATCGTGCTTGCCCGCCCGTTTAAAACAGTTTTGTACTAGGCCATGGGTCAAGCTGAGTCAAACGCGGCTTGCCAGCCCAAAATAGCCCGATGCAAGACCACCTCTACACGACGAGCTAGCTAGCTCGCAACGCGCAGATGTGCACTTGGCGGTTTCGCCGATCGTCCAACCCAAATTGACTGCAGTATCTCAAATCAGCCATCGCAGAATCGCCGCGGATCGCCGCCGTGAGCTCGCCAGATGCGTGTTCAACCGCTAGTCGGGCGATGCGGTTCGCGCTTATAAATTGCTTGGCTTCGCATTTCATCCAATTTACCATTAATTGTGCATGGCATCCATTTGTTGCGGTACTTGAACGAGTGAACAAAGATTAATTTGGGCTTGTTTCGATCTGAATCGGAGGAGGATTCTAACACTAAGGTGAAATTAATGGGTGACGTGGCATGAAATCCACCCGTGGATTGATAGTAAATCTAGGCTACTATCGGTTCATCTTGATTGCCTATTTATTTATTACTATCCTAGTACCCATCTATTGCAACCTGAAATATAATTAAAATGGTATGATATAAATTAAAATTTCAGATGTTCCAAATATTTTTTACAATTTTTGTGTCCAAAAGGACTTATTTTTAATAAATCAAAGACCTACTAATATATTTTTTAAAATCCAAAGACTTTTTTGCAAAATAGCATATTGACAAAACCAGCCAACCGCTAACCCTAAATCTAACATTATCTAGCCACCCCTCACTCTCACAACCCATTTCACTCCCTCATTTTCGCCTGTCCTCTTCTCTTTCTCACTCCATCCTAGGGCTAATGTGTAACATCCCAAAATTTGGTTAAATTTGAATTTATAATTTATTTTGAATTATTGAGATTTTTTGGAATTTATTTGGATTTAATTGGAATTTCGAATTTAATTCTTCTTGGAAATTAATTAAATAATGAATAAGTTTTTTAAAATATAAATGAAAATATTTTATTTGAGTCCAAAATGCTCTAAAATATTTTCTGAATTTTTCTAGAATCTTTTCGAGGTTTTATGCTTCAAATAATTAAAATGAATTTTTGAAATTATTTTAATCTAAAAGCTTAAGAAAAATAGATGAACAAAGGAAGGGCCCGACGTTATCAGGCGATCGCCAGCCCATTCCGCTGAAACCCTAAACGTCGCTGGACCTCAGCCGTCCGATTCGCATCGCGTGGGTGTGAGGCGTCCGTGCCGTTTCACCGCCCTGCGCCGTCGGATCGTCGCCGCGTGTACGCGTCGGATGCATCCACGTCGCTCCGTCTTCGGTTTGCGGAAGCGCCGCTGCTGAGCATTACCGCCGAAGAAAAACGCCCGCCATTAACGCCGGTGAGTAACTCTTCCGCTCCATTAGCTGGTGCATCGTATAAAGCACCCTTTTCCGCGCGTTTTGAGACCTTTCACGCCTTTCGACACTCGCCGTAGACACCGCACACGCTCGCCGTAGTACCAAGACGCTCCGCCACTGTTTGCGCCCTCTCCGGTGACTCTCCGCCCGCCAGACCACCGGGAAATCTCAGCCGTGACGCGTCTGCGGAGCTATTTCACCGCCGAATCAAGGCCCAAACGCCACGCACGTGGTCGTTTTCCCCAACTCCCGACACTCTACTGCCGCGCTAACGCCGAACTCGCAAGCATCCTCGCCGTTGATCTCGATCGCACCGCCCGGTGAGTACACGTGTTCCTCTTAGTAGAAACCAGCAAAGGCAACAAGAGATCCTAGCCGAGGATTCACAATGAGCGGTAGGATAGCGCCACGCGTTCAAGAAGGGATTGCCCACGGTGCCCGAAGCTTCATCGGGCCAGCGTACCATTGATCTTAGATATGCACCTAGATCTAGCCACGAGCCATGGTACAAAAACTTCATCTTCAATTATCCGCCGTTAGATCTTGATCGTATGATTCTGTCGTAGCCACGTAGTCTAGATAACCATAGCCGTTAGATCTGTGTTATTAGCGTAGGATTGATTAGATCTAGACCATTGGATCTTAGATGTGCGGTTCGGATTTGTCCACGTGTCGCGCACCAGGGTAGCCACGTCGCCTGTTGCGCCGAGTGAATTGAGATTCAATCCGAACCATTGAATTTTGAATAAACGGAAGAGATCACGCCGCACCGATAGCCAATCCATGCGTGCCGCGTGTCGCGCGAGGGCCGAGGCGTCGCCGACTGCGCGTCGGTGCGCGGTGATGTCACCCATGACGTCACCCGGGCCCGCTGTTAGTGAGAGAGGGATTCGAACAGTTGAATTGATCCGGGCCGTTCGTTTGATCGCGCAGTCACGATGCTGCCACGTGTTCGGCATAAATCTTGGCGCACGTTGACTGGGTCAAGAGGAACCGAATCGTTGAGTCAATCGTGGCTGTCCATTTTTAATCGGACGGTCGAGATTACATCAACCACTCGGTTGATAATGTGCTGACGCATGTCACGACCAGATCTTGCCACGTGTCACGCTGACGTCAGCAGATGACATCATCAGTGTGACCAACTTGTCAGTCATGGCGCAGTAGACGCTGACGTCAGAAGTGACGTCATAAATAATTTTGAAATAAAAATATATATATATATTTATTTTGGCCGAAAATGTTTTCGGTGCTGACGTCATTATTAGTTATGCTGACATCATAATTCCGGAATTTTCCGTATAAAAATAAATAAAGAAATTCGGTTTATTCTTTTTGATTTATTTTAAAACTTCAAATGGTTATAACTTTTGCGTTTTAACTCTGATTTGAGTGATTCCAATTTCTAAAAATTTGTAAAATCAAGATCTATTTATTGATGAATTTTATAGAATTTTTAGTGCTGAGTTTGCTCTCTGTAAATTATATTTATTGTGTGTATATTGATTTTGATTAGACGTTGATCTCACGGAGAGTGTCGAGGGAGGATTTTTCTAGCAAAACCTAGCGACGTTGATCTGCCGGAGAGTGTCGAGGGAGGATTTTGATTAGACGTTGATCTGCCGGAGAGTGTCGATTAAATATTTTGGGTGAATTAGCTAGTTAACCTAATTGTTATTGCCACCTTGTTAATAATATTTGTATGCCATGATTCCTTTGATAACCTAAGTGGACAATATTAGTTGGTTGTAATGACATGCCAACACGGGAGGCTAGACCGTGAATAGTTGCTTAGCCATGCTTATAACGTGAACAATTTTGTTTGGATTACAAAAGCAATATTGACTAAAGAAAGAGTGAATGCTTTTCGATAAAAGGTGGAATATTGTTGGTAATGATTTTGGAGTGTAGAGACCTGTGTGGTTCTACATGAAGGATGATTACGGGCATGTGTTGCACTGTTAACAACTTGGGGTAGAATTGATTTAGACTGGGGCAAGTGGACCGAGGCTTTGTGCCAGGTGGGCCTGTGTGGCAACTGAGGTGGGTTGAGTGTTGTGAGGGTTGTGTGCCAATCTGAGAGAAAGAAGTCTTGCCTTGGTCAGTTAAGGACTTCACCTTGCAAGCCTTTGACCTGAGTCTCTCGTGACAACCACATGTCCGAATGGGAAGACCTAGTTTAGTAGGATTCGATGTCTTACCTTTGATACTCGGGGTAGCAGCTACATCGGGTAATCAGATGGGGAGCGTGTTCGGTTACGGCTTGGTACCCATCCAACGGTGTTTGTCGGTCCTATACTTTGGCTCGAGTGAGGGAAGAGATAGTGAAGGCAATCCAAGAGGTTCCTAGGTGGAGATAGAAGTCTCGAAGGCTTTGTTACTGGCCAAACGCCTTTGTGGTGTGTGACAAGATCTTGTGGGTAAAGTGTACAACCTCGCAGAGTGTTAAACTGTTCAATAGCCGAGTCCACAGATCGACAATGCTCGAATTACAAATAAGGGTAGTGTTATGAAAATAAAATGGGGTGGAAGGTCAGTGACAAAGTTAATGAAGAAAGTTGATTAGGACTATGTATCCAAAACAATGTGGAAAACAATTTGAGAAATATAATGGTTATATGATTTTGATGCTTTCAATCTAAGTAAATAATAGTTCAAAGTATTGATGCAAAAGCAAAATAACCAAGAAGCTATTCCTTTGAACAAGCCATGCATGTAGTAATAGAACGCATTTCAGACATGACTTGTTGAGTACGGTGTACTCACCCTTGCGACAAAATTTACTGAAGAGGAAACTACGCCAACGTATGAGGAGTTCGTCAAGAGCCGATAACTAGGGAGCAAGCCCTGCTGTATGCTCTGTGGCGATGGATGGATCACACTAAGTTTACTTTTCACGTTATTTACCGCTTACACGAATAATGTGTTCTCGCGTGGCAAATAACGTAAGGTGACCATAAGGTCGAACAACTCGATTATATACATGGTTAATGTATTTAAATTTTATTCCATTGTATGATGTGGTACTTTAACCTCAGATACTGTGGTGCACTAGCGATCCTCGACTAGTGCAGATTACACAGTGTGTCCGAATTTGCAAATTCGGGGCACGACAAAGGTGGTATCAGAGCATACTCACTGTAGGACTTGACCCTAGGTAGTCTTGCTGAGAAAGATAAAACTATTTTCTAAAGGATTAAAATTGTACAAGATTATGAATGAAATCTTGACTATTCTTTTTCTTCTTACTTCGTGTCTATGCTGCAATTTTCTGTTATTACTTCATGATTTTAAAATTTATCGCTAATGAGGTGTGTTTTGGCAGATGAGGAGGATCCATACCTTTGGTGAGCGCATAGGTGGTTTCGCTGCCGAGCTCTGGTTTATGCTGCAGTTTCTTGAGGGTTTCGTGAGGCCGATCTACCAAGGAACCTTAGTAGTTCGGGCAGGGCTGGACGTCGCTTGGGACGTGAAGATCACTGTCTACGCTCGAGAAAGGGGGAGAGCGAGTCATCCTATCCACGTCAGCTGCAGAAGGTCTACGTTTGAGGCCGGCATCCAGGAGGCTGCGCGCCTGGCGATGCGGTAGATCGCCCGCACCTACTCCGCCGAGCTAGAGGGCACCGTCTTCCATCACCATCAACACTGGGACAACCATTTCGACCGGGATCCGATCGAGGAGGACGACGCTACGATCACCCACATGGTGAGATACGTCATCGCCCAGGAGGAGACCTTGGACGAGACAGTCCAGGAGCTGCAGAGGGCCTGTGACGAGATCGCGAAGGTCAGGGCTCAGCTGCGAGAGGCTACTGAGGGCCTGAGTCTCTACATCAGGAGGGTTCACGAGTTGGAGGAGATATTGGAGGGACCCGAGTCAGAGCCGGAGCTGGAGCTACATGACCCCGACCCCGAGGAGCCCGAGCCTGAGCAGGAGGCGCCGATGCAGGAGGCACCAGTTCAGGAGGCACCAGCGCAGGTGGTGCCAGAGCCACCAGCACCCGAGCAGGCAGCCCCGGAGCCAGCAGAGTCGGTGGGCTCTTTTGTACCGCCAGCAGAAGGGGGCACCAGATCGCTTGCCCTTATGCCGCCAAGACTCCACCGCAAAGCATCGCCTCGAGGACCTGCACCCAGATGGCTCGACGACTAGAGAGTTTTAGTTTTTGCCAGAGTCGACTCACGTATTGAGTCAAGTTTGTTGAGTCAGTTTACTGAGTCCGTTCTTAGAACGGTTGGTTGAATTTGAACTTTATGAGTTGTTATGGTTTCTTGTGATGAACAATCTCTATGTTTGCTTAATGTATATGTGCCACAATGCCCATAGGCACCTGTGAGCGGCCATATCCTTATAATATTAAATAAAATTGAGTGTTTCTGTTTAGTCGAATCTTCTCCCCGCATAAGATTCTTGTGTACTTGTCCACTCCATTCCCTCTTTTCCCTAAGTCCTTTGTTCTTGGGATGGTGAACACTCATGGAAGTAGTGGAGTTGGAGGAAGCAATGCACTGCAGAGAGACAACAACAACGTAAGCACTTAACCCCAACCACCACCGCTGACATGAACAACTTAGGGCTTTGATCGCCGCACCAACTCATGCGCACTATGATGCAACAAATGCAACAGATGCGTAATCAGCAAAGAAGCCAATAACAACAACCAAAGTTATGCACCGTGGACACCGGCCTAGACTGTCGGATTTCATGAGGACCAGACCTCCAACCTTCTCTGGGAATGTCAACCCCATTGAAGCTGATGACTGGCTGTGCACGATTGAGAGGAAGCTACACATATCTCAGTGTGTAGGCAATGAGAGAGTCATGTACGCCTCTCATCAATTAGAAGGAACAGCCGCGGAGTGGTGGGAGAACTACTGCGCTTCCCACGAGTATCCTCAGGAAATCACCTGGGATGAGTTTACTGTTGCCTTCCGTCAATACCATGTGCCGGAGGGTATGATGGAGCTTGACGGAAGGTATGATGGAGCTCAAGGAGGAATTCTGATCTTTGAAGCAGGGAGGCCAGTCAGTGGCCGACTATTTGAATAAATTCACGTAACTTGCATGCTATGCTCCGAAGGACGTAGCTACTGACAAGGCAAGACAATCCCAATTCATGAAGGGATTAAACACTGGATTGCAAGTGGGATTGATCACCCATACATTCCCTGATTTCCAGGAGTTGGTCAACAAGGCCTTAATTTTGGAAGACAAACGCAAAGAGTTGGAGGACAACCGCAAGCGTCGTATGGCCCAGCAAGGGAGTCGCCAGGGGCAGCAGAGACCGAGAATAGTATCTCTGCAGTTCACTAGATTTCAGCCAGGAAGCAGTACTAGAACACCATTACCGCGCAAGCATAACCATCGTCGAATCCGCAGACATCGCAAGAGCCATCACCAAGCCGCAGAAACCCGCCAATGGCGTGAAGACGCGCTATAATCGCAATGAGATGGGGCATTTTGCCAATGCTTGCCCCAAGAAAGGAGGAATTACCCCTGCTCGCTTTTAACTCGGGTAATACACCAAAGAAGAACACCACCAAGGAGGAAGTAGAGCACCTGCTCAGCGGAGTCGCACCTCAATCACAGCGAGGAAGGGTTAATCACATCACTGCAGATGAAGTTCGTAATGCAACGGACGTTATACTGGGTAAGTTTCTAGTTAACTTAGTACCAGCTACAATTTTATGCGATTCTGGAGCTTCACATTCATTTATATCATGGGTTTTTGTTATAAAAAATGATTTGGATATGGTCAACCTTAAGAGTACACTTATAGTCCAAACCCCTGGATCAAAACTCTAACTAAAGTAGGATGCTCCGGGGTGAAATTAATAATAAATGGAATAGAGTTCCTAGCGAACCTAATTATACTGGATACCCAAACCATAGATGTTATTCTGGGAATGGATTGGTTATCCAAGCATAAAGCAGTGCTCAATTGTGGACGGAGAGTTGTAACCATTGAGAGCTCAGATGGTAGGAAGGTGGAGGTTCAAGCACTTGCTGATCGGGATGGTCAGCTGATGGTCAATGGTGTGACGGCCGTTAACATGGAAGATGTTCCAGTAGTTAGTGAATACCCGGATGTATTTCCCGAGGATTTACCTGGAATGCCACCAGACAAAGATATAGAATTCGTAATTGAGTTAGTACCGGAACAGCTCCAATAGCCAAGAGACCCCATAGGATGTCTACCGAGGAATTGGTAGAAATGAAGAAGCAAATTGAGAAATTATTGGAGAAGGGATTTATAAGACCTAGCTCATCACCATGGGGAGCACCGGTGTTGTTTGTAAAGAAGAAAGATGGAAGCTTTAGAATGTGTATAGACTATCGTGCACTTAATGATGTGACGATAAAGAACAAATATCCATTACCCAGGATAGATGATCTTTCGATCAGTTAAGAGGAGCGGGAGTCTTCTCAAAGATAGATCTTCGATCTGGATACCATCGCTAAAGATTTAGATCGAGGATATACCAAAGATGACTTTCTCATCTAGATATGGGCATTATGAATTACGGTCATGTCCTTCTGACCGACTAATGCTCTCGTGATATTTCATGAATATGATGAACAAAGTATTCATGGAATATCTAGACAAGTTTGTAGTTGTCTTTATTGATGACATTCTTGTTTACTCTAAGTCGGAGGAAGAACATGCCGACATCTAGGATGGTCTTGGAAAAGCCGAGAGAAAACCAGCTTATATGCTAAATTCAAGAATGCGATTTCCGAAAAAGAAGGTAGAGTTTCGGTCATGTAATGACCGGCCAAGGAGTAGTCATGGACCAAGAAAGTAGAGGCAAGTATACATTGGGAACATCCAAAGTCTCATATTCAAATTAGAAGTTTCTTGGTATGGCGGGTATTACCGCCACTCATTGAAGGATTTTTCTCAATTGCGTAGACCTCTCACGCAATTGCTAAAGAAAGAGAAAAGTTTGCATGGTCGCCGAAAGCGTAAAAGAGTTTCCAAGAGTTAAAGAAGCGTTTAACTTCGGCACCTGTTTTGGTGTTGCCGAATACTAAGGATAATTTTTATATCTACTGTGATGCTTCGCGTCAGGGACTTGGATGTGTGCTAATGCAGAATGGTAAAGTAGTAGCTTATGCATCAAGGCAGTTAAGGCCACATGAACAGAATTACCCAACTCATGATTTAGAGTTAGCTGTTGTAGTGCACGCCCTTAAGATATGGCGTCACTATCTCATTAGAAACCGATGTGAAATATATATAGATCACAAAGGTCTAAAGTATATATTTACCCAATCGACTTGAATATGAGACAAAGGAGATGGTTAGAGTTAATCAAGGATTACAACATCGGAATTCACTACCACCCAGGAAAAGCAAATGTGGTGGCAGTTGCTTTGAGTCGAAAAAGCTATAGCTTGAACTTGATAGCCGAAGATCAGTCTGATTTATGTAAAGAACTTCAAAAGCTAAGGCTGGAAGTTGTACCGGAAGGATTCTTAGCTACCTTGGAGGTTAAGCCGACCCTAGAAGAGCAAATCAGGGAAGGTCAATAGGATGATGAAAAGATAAATAGGATCGAATCCAAAATGGACGAAGACTTAGCAAAGGACTTCAGAATAGATGAGCAGGGTACCTTGTGGATGAAAAATAGAATCTATGTACCCCATAAACCTGAATTGAAGCAGTTGATACTGGAAGAAGCACATGATTCCAAGTACACAATTCACCCCGGCAGTGCAAAAATGTACCAAGATCTTAAGGAGAGATTTTGGTGGCCGAATATGAAGAAAGAGGTAGCCGAGCATGTAGCATTGTGTGATGTATGTTAGAGAGTCAAAGCAATGCATCAGGACTACTACAACCACTAAAGATACCAGAATGGAAATGGGAGGAAATCGGGATGGATTTCATCACCGGTTTTCCAAGGACACAAGGTGGATATGACTCCATATGAGTCATAGTGGATCGATTAACAAAGGTTACACAATTCATACCAGTAAAGATAACCTACTCAGGAGATAAGTTAGCAGAGCTATACACGGCGAGAATTGTTTGCTTGCACGGTGTGCCTAAGAAGATAGTATCGGATAGAGGTACTCAATTCACCTCAAGGTTTTGGGATAAGCTGCATACAACAATGGGCACCCGTTTGAACTTTAGTACGGCATACCATCCGCAAATAGATGGTCAAACCGAAAGGGTAAACCAGATACTTGAAGATATGTTAAGAGCTCAAGGCTCATCATACACCACATCGTGGGATAAATGCTTGCCGTACGCAGAGTTTAGCTACAATAATAGCTATCAAGTTAGTTTGAAAATGTCTCCATTTGAAGCTTTATATGGTCGTTCATATCGAACACCATTAAATTAGAATGAGACGGGAGAACGTCATGTTTTTGGACCGGACGTACTTTTAGAGGCAGAGGAAAAGATTGCTCTGATTAGAGAAAGGTTGAGGACTGCACAATCGAGGCAAAAGAGTTACGCCGACAACCGACGCCATGATTTGAGCTTTGAACCAGAAGACTATGTCTATCTCAAGGTCATGCCATTAAAGGGAGTTAAAAGGTTCATGCTAAAGGAAAACTTGACCCAAGGTACGTGGGACCATTCAAGATTCTGAGCCGTAAAGGTGAAGTTGCATACCAGCTGGAATTGACACAATCTTTGGTAGGGGTACATGATGTATTTCATGTATCGCAACTAAAGAAATGTCTTCGAGTACCGGAGGAACAAACACCTATTGAAGCAATTGAACTGCAAGAGGATTTAACTTACAAGGAACATCCAGTGAAGATTTTGGATACCATTGATCATGAAACCAGGAACAAGTCAACCCGTTTTTGCAGAGTCAAGTGGAGCAACCACTCAGAAAGCGAAGCAACTTGGGAGCGTGAGGAAGATTTGAAGGAGTTTCCCAACCTCTTTCTAGTACCTCAATCTCAAGGTCGAGATTCTGTTAAGGGGGGAGGTTTGTAATATCCCAAAATTTGGTTAAATTTGAATTTCTAATTTATTTTGAATTATTGAGAATTTTTGGAATTTATTTGGATTTAATTGGAATTTCTGGAATTTAATTCTTCTTTGGAAATTAATTAAATAATGAATAAGTTTTTGCAAAATATAAATGAAAATATTTTATTTGAGTCCAAAATGCTTTAAAATATTTTTTGGAATTTTTCTAGAATTTTTCTGAGGTTTTAAATGCTTCAAATAATTAAAATGAATTTTTGGAATTATTTTAATTGGAAAAGCTTAAGAAAAATGGATGAACAATGAAGGGCCCGCCCATATCGTAGGCGATTGCCACTGTTCGCTGAAACCCTAAACGTCATGGACCTCACCGTCCGATCCACATCGCTATTGTGGAGGCGCCTGCGTTGCTTGGCCTGGCCGTCGGATCGCCGCCACGCGGTACTGCCGAATGCATCCACGCCGCCCGCTTTGCAGCGGAAGCGCCGCCGCCGAAGCGTTACCGCCAAGAAAACGCCGCCATTAACGCCGGGCGAGTAACTCTTCCGCTCCATTAGCCGGCATCGCTTAAAGCACCGCTCGCTGCTCGAGAACTTTCACGCCTTTCGACACTTGCCATAGACACCGCACGTGCTCGCCGTAGTACCGAGATGCTCCGCCGCTATTTGCGCCCTCTCCGGTGACTCTCCGCCGCCGTGACCATCGGGTAATTTCGTGCCGTGACGCCGTCTGCGGAGCTATTTCACTCGCCGAATCAAGGCCCAAATGCCGCAAGACGCGGTCGTTTTCCCCAACTCCGCCACTTACTCGCCACGCCAACACCGAACCGCAGCATCTCGCCGTTGATCTCGTGACGCGACCGCCCCGGTGAGTCCACGTGTTCCTCTCAAGAGAAACCAGAGCAAAGGCAATGGTAGATCCTAGCCGTAGGATTCACAATGAGTGGGTAGGATAGCGCCACGTGCCCGAAGATGGGATTGCCCACTTGTGCCCGAGCTTCATCAGTTGGCAGTTGTTGGATCTTAGATATGCGGTCTAGATCTAGCCACGTCGCTATCGAGGTTTGTTACTGACAATAATTAATATGGGGCTAGGCACTAGATCCAAACTTGATGGTAGTACAAGACACTGGATGTATACAGGTTCGGGCTCTCACGGTGGAGATAATACCCTAGTCCTGTGCTCTGGAATTGTATGTGGCTAGCTATTGCTGATGAGGTTATCTCTTGATGGTTCCCCGTCCCCTCCCTTTATATAGCAGAGAAGGGCGGTTACAATAAGGAATCCCACTCGGATACGAGGTGGAGGTTGTATCTCTTTCCTTATCTATTAAACATGACAGCGGTTAGGATTACAATTGTATCCTTCCTAAGCAGGGTTGGTTTCCATCTTCGGGGTTTCCTTGTTGCGCATGGCGGCCTGCCTCCTGAGCAATACCCATCTTCATGTAGTCGGCTTGGCCCATCCCCTCTTGGGTGGTCCTCTCGGCCTGCCATGCAGATACCGGTCCATATGCTCCACAAGAGTCTCCCAAGTGCTTTGCGATCGAAGTTGCCGCTTTTCGTCGCAGCACTCAACCGAAGTCACGCTCATGCCGAAAGTGCTTCCAGCTCTTGATGTAGTTTCCGACTTGTTTTCCTTTCCACCGAAAGTGCCCATTGTAAGCAAAGAGATCGTGAAGGACTCAATAGAGCTCCACGCGTCGAATTATATCCGATCAGAAGGGCAAGATACCGGTGGCTCATCATGGGCCATACCGCTTCCCAAATGATATACGTAAGTCAAAACGCTTTTCCCGCCAAGGTGAAATTCAGCGCCACCACCTTTAGACTTATTCATCGCTGAAGTTGTTGATGTCGCTGCTGAAGTTGCTATTCACACAGCGTCGATCCAAATTTAGTAGCCCTAAAATCATGTATATGCAGAACTTAGGCAATGTAAAAACAATTCACTTTTGATGTGGTGTCCGATCGGTTTATATATTTTAGAGTTTTTACTCCTTTTCCTTATTGATTTTGAATTCATCCGAGTGGTTTGACTCTTTTGTTTAAGCACTCGCTTGACTAGTCTAGCCCCGAGCCGCCGAGTCGGCCATGGCTCTTTTTCCCAGGCACGCATTTTTGGTGACTAAAGTTCACCGTTCATGGGGTCAGAGCTTCACAACTCAGAATTAACGCACTTGGATTCATTTGCAATTGTTAAAAAAAAGATGAAAAACACAACTCGAAAAAGATGTGCGCATGCGCACACTATTAGGTGTAGCCCCCGAGTTACTGCTTAGTTGTGGATCAACTAAGTAGCAAAGTCAAGAAAGCCAATAATTTTATTCATAATGACATAATTGAGTAAAAAGCAACTTAGCCGCTTATGCTCCATGTGTTGCGACGATCGTGGTCGCCCTTGCTCGTGGGTATGTATGGCTCGTGGCCATGCAAAAGGTGGCATCGGGCGCAGCGAGGCTCGTGGTCGCGTTCAAGGTGGCGCCAGGCGTGGCGGGCGCTGGCTCGTGGCCGTGGAAGGTGGCGCCGGCGCTGGGCGAGGCTCGTGGTCCGCCAAAGTGGCGACGGGCGGGCGAGGCTCATGGTCAGGCGAAGGTGGCGCTGGCGCGGCGTTGGCTCGTGGGTCGCCAAGGTGGCGCCGCGCCAGAGGGCGGTCCGCTAATGCAAAAATCTTCTTTACCGAGTCGGCGGCCTCCGGACATCTTCTTGACTGTTGGCGCCGCCGACTTTCTCGAAGGCCGCTATGACGATTGATCCGAGATTTTTCGGATCGAATCCTTACCAGATCCGATCAGGAAGTCAGCCCCCGGCTTACTACTCGTGAGTAGATGGCCGCGACGCTTCCCGACCCGTACGGAAGTCCGGATGAAGTATCAATGAAGTCTCTCCCCGATTGGATCTGGTCCGAGTCCAAGAGAGCAAACTTGTCAAGATTGTCGGCGATGAAGTCCAAGCTCCCGAAGCGAAGGTGATGATGATTTCGTTGATGGAGGCCATCGAGCTTGCCGAGATTGATCTTGACGATCCAAAGACAAATGACTTGCAAATTGTGATTCTCATCTCCAAGATGTGTTCTCAAGAAAAATTCCGCCGCCAGAGGAAAATGACGAGCCACCGGCCGCCAGATTTGCGCCGATAGCAAGCAAATTATCTAGTCGCTTGCATGCATGTGCGCCAGGAACCAACTAGTCGGCCCGAGATCTTTCCCTTGCATGCATGCACGCCGCCTTCGCTTTCTAGTCAATGTTCCTTGTCGTCAAGAATATGCATGTAGCCATCAAAATTTCTAGTCATGCATGCACCAATCTACCCTCCAGTTCTAGTCGCAGCCTGTTCACGTGCATTGAATAGTCTTGGTCTCGATTTTCACGGGCGCAAGTGATTTGGTCTTCACGAGTTCCACGGGCTCGCAGGAGTCTGGAGGCGATCCAGAGGCCGGCGCGAGCTTGAGCTAGAGAAGTGAACAGCCGCGCGGATCCGGCTGATGGCGACACCGACGAGACACGGGCGAAGAAGTCGGCGTTGCAGCATTCAAGCGCTGCAGCTTGTGGCTCGGACGAAGCCGCGCAGAGGCCGGGCGAACCAAATTCACGCGCGACGGCGCAAGTCCAGCCGAGGTGTGGCCGGATCGGCGTAGGATTTGCGCGGAAGGCGACGGAGCAGGATTCCGTTGATGGAGGCCATCGAGCTTGTTAAGATTGATCTTCACGCACCCCCTACCTGGCGCGCCAACTGTCGGGGTTTGTTACCGACAATAATTAATATGGGGCTAGGCGCTAGATCCAAACTTGATGGTAGCACAAGACGCCGGATGTATACAGGTTCGGGCTCTCACGGTGGAGATAATACCCTAGTCCTGTGCTCTAGAATTGTATGTGGCTAGCTATTGCTGATGAGGTTATCTCTTGATGGTTCCCCGTCCCTCCCTTTATATAGCAGTAGAAGGGGTTACAATAAGGAATCCCACTCGGACACGAGGTGGAGATTGTATCTCTTTCCTTATCTCGTTAAACATGACAAATGTTAGGATTACAATTGTATCCTTCCTAAGGTGGTTGGTTTCCATCTTCGGATTTCCTTGCGCATGGCGGCTCGCCTCCAGAGAGCAATACCCATCTTCATGTAGTCGGCTTGGCCCATCCCTCTGGTGGTCCTCTCTACCGCCATGCAGATACCCGGTCCACGCTGATCGGGTCAAGAGGAACCGAATCGCTCAATAATCGTGGCCGTCCATTTTTAATCGGACGGTCGAGATTAGATCAACCTCTCGGTTGATAATGTGCTGACGCGTGTCACGACCAGATCTTGCCACGTGTCACACTGACGTCAGCAGATGACGTCATCAGTGGGACCCACTTGTCGCATTATGGCGCTAAAGAGACGCCGACGTTAAAGAATGACGCTATGCCGACGCTATAAATAATTTTGAAATAAAAATATATATTTATTTCAGCAGTAAAATGTTTTGTCGACGCTATTATTAGTTATGCTGACATCATAATTCCGAATTTTCCGTATAAAAATAAATAAAGAAATTTGGTTTATTCTTTTTGATTTATTTTAAAACTTCAAATGGTTATAACTTTTGCGTTTTAACTCTGATTTGAGTGATTCTAATTTCTAAAAATTTTTAAAATCAAGATCTATTTATTGGTGAATTTTATAGAATTTTTAGTGCTAAGTTTGCTCTCTGTAAATTATATTTATTGTATGTATATTGATTTTGATTAGACGTTGATCTGCCGGAGAGTGTCGAGGGAGGATTTTCAGAGCAAGACCTAGCTTCGGAGCAGGACTAGCAACTTTTTGAAGGCAAGTTATGCTTTGACCATGTTGCTCCTAAATTTTGAAAATGTATCTTGTTTCAAACTATGCATGCTAATTCGACTAAAAATGGACTTAAATATTTTGGGTGAATTAGCTAGTTAACCTAATTGTTATTGCCACCTTGTTAATAATATTTGTATGCCATGATTCCTTTGATAACCTAAGTGGACAATATTAGTTGGTTGTAATGATATGCCAACACGGGAGGCTAGACCGTGAATAATTGCTTAGCCATGCTTATAACGTGAACAATTTTGTTTGGATTACAAAAGCAATATTGACTAAAGAAATAGTGAATGTTTTTCGATAAAAGGTGGAATATTGTTGGTAATGATGTTGGAGTGTAGAGACCTGTGTGGTTCTACATGAAGGATGATTACGGGCATGTGTTGCACTGTTAACAACTTGGGGTGGAATTGATTTAGACCGGGGCAAGTGGACCGAAAGTTATTGTGCTGTGGCCTGTGGCAACCGGGTGGGTTGAGGTTGTGAGGGTGTGTGCTAACTGAGAGAAGGAAGTCTTGCCTTGGTCAGCTAAGGACTTCACCTTGCAAGCCTTTGACCTGAGTCTCTCATACAACCACATGTCCTAATGGGAAGACCTAGTTTAGTAGGATTCTAATGTCTTACCTTTGATACTCGGGGTGGCAGCTACACTGGGTAATCAGATGGGGAGCGTGCTCATGCTATGGCTTGGTACCATCCAACGGTGTTTGTCGGTCCTATACTTGCCTCGAGTGAGGGAAGTGATAGTGAAGGCAACCCGAGAGGTTCCTAGGTGGAGATAGAAGTCTCGAAAGGCTTTGTTACGGTCAATCGCCTTTGTGGTGTGTGACAGTATCTTGTGGGTAAAGTGTACAACCTCTGCAGAGTGTTAAAACTATTCGAATAGCCGACTCAACGGTACTGGACAATGCTCGGGAATTACAGTCAAGGGGTATTGTTATGAAAATAAAATGGGGTGGAAGGCTGTGTGCCAAAGTTAATGAAGAAAGTTGTTTAGGGACTATGTGTCCAAAACAATTTGGAGAACAACTTGAGAAATATAATGGTTATATGATTTTGATGCTTTCAATCTAAGTAAATAATAGTTCAAAGTATTGATGGAAAAGCAAAATAACCAAGAAAGTTATTCTTTGAACAAGCCATGCATGTAGTAATAGAACCGCATTGTGTGCATGACTTGTTGAGTATGGTGTGTACTCACCCTTGCGGAAAAAATTTACCAGAAGAGGAAACTACGCCAACGTATGAGGAGGAGTTCGTCGAAGAGCCAGATAACTAGGGAGCAAGCCCTCGCAGTATGCCTCGTATGGATGGATGGATCACTACGGTTTACTTTCCACGTTATTTACCGCTTACTCAATAATGTGTTCTGCAAGGTGGCAAACCGTCGAAGGTGACCATAAGGTCGAACAACTCGATTATATACATGGTTGATGTATTTAAATATTATTCCGCCATGTATGATGTGGTACTTTAACCCTGTATAGTCTGTGTGCACTAGCACAATCCTGGACTATTGCAGATTACACAGTGTGTCCGAATTTGCAAATTCGGGGCACGACAAAATGCCTCCAGGCAGCCTCTCTTGCCGCCGCTGGCCTTCTCGGCTTTCCTTCGTCCTCCACTAATCCCCTAACTCAACTCTCTTACACCACCACCGCCCACGAGCATATCACCAACACACCCTAGCGCCATCAGCTAATCTGCTAAGTTCGCCAACCTTCTTTGCATGGCAGGAGGCATCTCCCTCTCAATCTTCTCCACCGACGATGGATGGTGGTCGGCGGTGTGGTCGGTGGTGGGTCATGGTGTAGGTCGGGAAAGCCTTTAACATGCAAACCCTAATTGTCATCTTAGTGAGACATCGATCTCAATGTAGATTCAAAGGCTGGAAATTTGGATGTTTTTTCCATAGAAAACATCCAATGAAAACTATCAAAACCCTTTTTGAGGTTATCTATTACTCATGTGACTGAAAATTTGTTAAATTTCAGTCACTTTCTTATCTCGTGGATGAAGATCTTACCCCCTGTCATCATTTCCCTCACTTCCTAGTGCCTACAATATATAACTCACTCACCTCTAGAACAAGGAATAAAGCAGCGAATTATTTCCACCTAGAAAAAATAAGTTTGTTGAATCCCTACCAAACAAATTTCTTAGACAGAAATAAAGCAAATCTAGGTGAACCCTACAAATACAAAACAAATAGAACTAATAATTGCATCAAAGCTATAGTGAAATTGTACATTACTTTACACTACAATTTTATGCTTAATATTGTGTAATTCTAGGTGAGTAAGAAATAAAGAAATTTCAAGCGACTGAGTATTAGCAAATCCATAATAAAAAGTGGTCAAAGTAGCACCTTGTTGACTTCGAAAAGTTAAAAACAACTCTTTTTTAACTAGAGGAAGTACGGTGATCTTGGTAGATATGGTGATAATACAGTCAAAAATTTAAGAAATCTGTATATACACGTGCATTATTTTCTCGATCTTTCTACATACTCTTTGATTGCAGGTAGATGTTACATGGAACAGCTGGTAATCACACGCAGATACATGGCTACGAGACACGATACCTTGAGATGGAATTTAAAAAAGTCATGGTTTTTTATAAACTCACAAAATACCATAGTATTGGACATACTACATCTTATAAAAGTACAAAAAAGTTACTATAGTTTTTTCAGAAAAAACTAAAAATATTTAGCATACTATATAAAACTGTTGATTTTGTTGAATGAAAGAAACCTGAATTGGTTCAAAAAAAAAGTTACTACTATTTAGCAGGCAACCGCCAGATACAAAACCAATGGACGCCTTCAATTGTAACTTGGAACAACTTTCAGTTGTAGATTTGTGACTTTCAAGCATGAAATCCCCTAAGTTTCATTTCCAGAAAAGAAAAAACCAATAAACCGTACGTATTTGTCATTGTTCTGGTGCATGCGATGGATCAAGCACAGGTTTGGAAAAGGGGGAGTGCGACGAGAAATAAGATGAGACTGGACACATCAGAAGAATGAGGAAAGGAAAGAAGCTGCATTTGTCACATGCATTCCATAGCTGACATCCCTTAGATCCTCCATCCATGGGGGTGGAACCTCAGCCCGAGCAGCTATAGTGGGTGGCCATGAAATAGCAAACTTGTCAAGAAGAAAAAAAAACACAGCTAGCACCTTCTTTTTTTAGATACCATTAGTACTTTTGATATCGCCTCCATACACGATCCAGGTTTTAACCCCAAGTACCTAATGATAGCACAAACCTTTAAGAGAATTGCCAACGTCCGTGTGATTGGACATGTCGGACAAGTCGGTCTGTCACTCCCCAACTGCAACTAGCGCACCCCCAAAAATCTTATCCTCTCATTTGCCGCATCACCACTAACCATCTATTCCTCTACCTCCCCTACTCCCTCTCTCCTTATGAGCTCATGTTTCGGCCAAGCCACTTCAACCATCGACATGCTGCTCCGCCCGACATCCCAAGCTCGACCGCCGCCTACTTGCTAGAGCTTGTCTACACTCACGCCGATGATGTAGTGCACTGCAGTCGAGTCAGGCATGGGTCTCCCTTGCAGGAGCTACTAGAGCTCACCGATCTCGCGAGGCTTAGGACAGAGGAGGTAGGGAGGGCAATGGTGAGTGGATGATTGAGGATGATGCGGGTTGGGGCCTTTGGGGTGGAAATGAGGCACCATGTTACCTTCAAAGTGGTGGAGCAGTGATGGTAGTGTGTTGTAACAGCCCGAAAATTTTAGAACAGTAAAATATAATGTTTAAATTTGAATGTGAATATTTTTGAAATTTTATTGATGTTCTTGGTTTTATTTGGATTTTCTTGGATTTTTTTGTTGCAAGAAAAATTAAACAAATGAGAAATAAAGAATGAGAAAGAGAAAAAGCAAAGAAACCAAAAATTAAAAATTTGGAAAAATTACCATGAGATCGTGAGAATGCAAATAAACTATTTTGTTCACCAAATGAAATTTTATGCATGGAGAATTGAGAAGAGAAAATAAAAGCTATAACTTATAAATCAAAGTAATGCATTGTCAGAATTTATAAAAATATTGGGATATTAAATGGAGCTGTAAAAATTAAAATGAAAATATCAATGATATTTGTGTATCTGGTAAAAATATCATAAATTAATAAATTGGTTTAAGACTTTTCAAATTTAAAAACTGAAATTATGAAAATCTGGAAATGGCAATGTCAGAATTTATATTAAATAATGGAGTAGATTTTTAGTTAAAATTTTATAGTAACATACATAGCTCAGGTAAAGCTGACATAAAAAGTTTCAAAAATAATAGACTTTATTTTCTCTCAAAGAAAAATTAAAATCATAAGCAAGAATTTGGAGCAGTCACTGTTGTAGGAATATTAATAATTTTTAGGTAACTCATTTTTATGTAAAAATTTTACCAGACGTTAATATTTATCCAGTGACCTCGGTAAAAAATTTTAAAAATTTTCTACCCAGGGTTGCCAGCTCAAATAAATCTAGTACTGAGGTCAGCCAAACCGGAATTCAATTTTTGCCACCTCATCTCACTAACAAGAGGGCCCAGCTTCGGGAGAACTCCATTCTCAGGCGTGCAACGGGGTCACGTTTAAGTCTCTGACCTGTGGTCCCCGGCCCCGCCTATCAGCTTCGTCTCTTTCTCTGTTCGCTCGACCGAGTCGAGAAGCCTCCCGACGTAGAGTCTCGCCTGAGCTCATTCGGTGAACCACTCGCCGACTAGTCTCTTCGCCCGCGTCAGCCACATTCCAACTCAGCCCCAGTCGAGCCTTGAGTTCCCAGCGCCATTAACGCCCCGCCACCTCGCCATTTCTTTCTTGACCGAACTGATCACAAGGTCCAAGCTCTACAGATCACTTTGGCCAGCTATAAAGATCACCTCGGCGTCAGTAGCTTGAGTCCTTCCTCTCCTTAGCCATTCACGAACTAACTCGAGCTTTTTCTCCGTTTTGCCGAGGAGTCCGAGAAGCGTAAAAGGGGAAACTAGTCTAGAGCTCGAATCAGGTAGTAAGCCTTCAAATTTCGGCTCGAGTTCTTACTAGACCCCTATATTACTGATCAGCCACTTCTTTCACTTATTTCAGTGTCATTCGCCCGATTCCGCCGTTTTTCTTCTCAGCCCGCCTTTTTCTTCTCCGCTTATTCTTCGTCTTCGCTAATAGGTGAAATAGAACCTCCTTGCTTCACTTGTGCTCGCCGAGGTCTTTCCCGAGCCAATGGATGACCGGCACGAAGTTTTGCCGAAAGCCATGGCGGCCGTCGACCAAGCACAATGGCGACCATGTTTCCCACCACCTCATGCCGAAAGGATACCACCGTTATGTTCACCTTTGTCGCTACTGGAGCCGAGGTGTAGTCCATTTCACACGGCGGAGTTAGTTCACCGGCGCAGCAAGAAACCGTGAAGCTCTGTTTTGAATAGCTACCAAGTGGGTCATATACGTCAGTCGTGCGCCATGTCACGGGGTGACTGACGAGTGGTCCCCAATTGTCAGTGATTCATCTCTCTCGCATGTGCGCGCTGACAAGAGGGTCCCAAATGCAAAGGATCGAAGAGGGCGCACCAAAAATAGAAAGTGTCGTGAAGGCGTATTTTCCATTTTTGGAAAAATCCGAATTATAAGCATTTTTCTAACCCGAATTAATTCAAACTAATATAACTTTTGAACCAAAGCTCCAAATTGAGTGAAATAAATTTATAAATTTTGTCTAAAATTGGTTAGATTCATAATATGCAAAAATATTTTGAAAATAGTCACTGTGAAATTTATAGTAAATAAAATACATAAGAAAGGCTTAATGCATTAAGAAAATGATTATTTCCACTTTATGCAAAATGAAGAAAAATAATTTTTTATGAAATCCTCATGCTGTGAAGAGCCCAAATATGAAAAATAATTATGTTTAAGTTAAGTCACTTCATTTGTTCAATAAACCTTTAAATGAATGTAGCATGTACATGATTTAAAGTATAAAATTTGAATGAATGGAAATGTTGCTTAATGAAACGTAATAAAAATGCAGAATTAAATAAATTCAGTAATGGCTTAAGGTTTGGTTGTGATCTTGTGGTTGTGCATGCATATCCTTGTATGTATAATCATACACTTGCTATCATATATATATGAGTGTTTATATATATATATATATATATATATATATATATATATATATATTCTAGCAATGAGGATTAGTTGTTACATCTACAAATCAATTTAAATATTGCTTTGAATCTAAATCCTAGTTAAGGGTAAGAATCTGTTCATGCTTGAATTGATTAAATCATTATAATCTTAAAAAATCGTGATCTTGGATTCGAAAACATAGCTAAAAGAATTCATAATTTTCGTGATCTTGAATTCAGAAATGAAGATAATGAATTCGCAAATAACCCTGCTCGATGTGCTAAGTTTTATTTGTTCTTATTATCTATTTTCTTTTTGCCCTTTTTATTTATCGATTTCTATTTCTTCCTTGTTGTGCGACGGTAGATGTCTACGCCCAAACGAGGAGGAAGATCTTGGTGCGACCCGATTTTGAGCCAGCAAAGACTGAGCAAGGCAAGCACCTCCTCGATCATGTTGATCCCAGTACTTCACCTACAATACGTTGTTTTTGCCAATGTATTATGCATACGAGTAATTCTCCATAAAAACTGTTATTCTGGGTAGAACAGTAGTTATCCCTGTGTAATATGGATTTTGAACCTTGTAACCTTAAGTATGGTTTAGACATAAATTAATGTCACTGTGGGTATAATCGTTGGTTATTATATCTGCTTAGCCATGCTCAAAAGTAAATTGGTTCATTTCCAATTTGTTTAATCAAACAACTGCCATTTGGAAAAGGTTGCTGGTAGTTTAATAAAAACCCAAAATAAAACTATGGCTTGATGCGGGTGATTATTGGCAATAGCCGGTTGAGCAAAGGGAATTGCTCGTAGTGTAGGGTGAAGTGTCGCCCGTGTCGGATTAAGGACCGAGCAATGAGACGCTATTGATCCAAGAATTCCGCAATCACGAGTACTGGTTATGGGGCAGTCTGAGTCTATTAAGTTATTTATACATGGCTTTGCTCTTTGGAAGGCGGGAGCTTGCACAGGCATTCCGATTAGGTCTGCTTGACGGGGTTTCTCCTTACCAATGCAATAGTGTACGCCCTGCCGTGTTCAGAAACGTTGTGTTGGGTGTGATGAAAGTGGATCCACGACTTGGGTGTGTGTTTCGTTTTACGGCGGGATTAACATCCTGTGATGGATCGGGTTATATCTAGATAATGTAACGGCTCAGATGATCTCCTTGCAAGCATACCTAAGGAAGTGTATCAATTGGCCTCGCAAAGAGGTTGATCATTCCTTGTGGATAAATCAGACACCTAAGAGAGTGAAAATCTAATCGATTAGTCATACCATGGTCATAGGCACTTGGTGAAGTCATTCCAATGCTAGATTTTGGTATTTTCTAAAAATTGGGTTTCGGTTGAAACTGTTTTGGCAATCGATTTTATGTCCAAAGAAATCGACATTTATGGCTATTCAGTCGGGTAGACTGGTTGTGGATTGCAATTACTTTTAAGTGATTACAATGTTTATTAGCAATTTTATAAAATTTTGTTTGCAATCTATCTTAAGCATATGATTTACATTTTTTACGCAACTGCAAAACAACCTAGAGCCTGTCATTGATTAAACCTGCATACTTACTTATTTGCATTTGTAAACCACTATCAAGTCTTGCTGAGTACCAATATACTCAATCTTGTTCTCTACACTGTCTCAGAAGAAGAAGCCATTGATGTGCCAGACGACTCATTCTTTCGTGTAGGCCACAGGAGCTTTGACGACAATTTCTTCTAAGGGTTGGCCCATTCTGATGCCCGATGGTAGTTTCATGCTCCACTTGGCTTTTGTTTCTTCCAGCTTGTCGCCATTTGCTACTGTTATTATTTTGGTGCTATATTGTACTCTGTATAATTAATCTTGTGCAGGTTATAAATATCCCATTCTGGTTGTGGTATCAATGTCGTAAACATGTGTGTACTAGCTACTGATCCAGGGACTAGTACGGTATGCACATGGAGGTTCCTATTCCTTGAATGGGGTCTCACATGTGTAGAGTCCTTCGACTTCACTAGCGGCCGACGCTGCATCCTCTAAACACCTAGGTGGGCACAACTTCCTTCTTTGAGCTCCAAGATGGGAGCAACTACTAGTGCTCGGCGACGACACCTAGTGTCAGCCCAAGTGTGCCAGCCCCACCATTCGAGGACGAGATAGGTTAGTACCATGTATTTGTTGTAGCAATTAGATTTTTTGTTGCAATAAATGATTTAAAATTTTGGACTATATAATTTGGATATTGTGGTGTCTTGAAGTGGATTTTTTCTCAAAAAATCCTAAATGTTGCAAATGGTACTACTTATTGTTGTAATAGGTGATTTGAAACGTTGGGACTATATCTTCTGGATGTTGCAGTAACAAATTCTTGAAGAGGATTTGTTGATGTCACAACTGATACCATGCATTGTTGTGGTAGGTGATTTGGAATGTCGTGACTATATCTTCAAGATGTTCCCATAACAAATTCTTGATATGAAATTTTTTGTGAAAAATATACTGATGTAGCAACAAATTCTTAAATTAGATTTCTTGATGTTACAACTAATGCTATACATTGTTGTGGTAGATGATTTGAAATGTCGTGACTATATCTTCTAGATGTACTAACAAATTCTTGAAATGGATTTCTTGATGTTACAACTAATATTGTACATAGTTGCGGTAGGTGATTTGAAATGCCACAACTATATCTTCTGATGTTCCAGTAGCAATTCTTGAAGTGAATTTTTTTGTGAAAAATATCTTGATGTTGCAACTGTTTATATTCATTGTTGCACATATGAAATGAAAATGTTGTACAAGTTAGTCTCAAATGTTGCACTTTTTTGTCTCATATTTTATTTTTTTCAGCAAACTAATGATAGTTTTTTTGTATTGTTGCCTAAATAATTTCCATTTATTGCATTTTTGTTGTAGTGCTTTTGTGTTTGTTGCATGTGAAGCGAGTTTCGATGCAAGCTCGGTATAAATTGCTGCATCCTATGATTATTTGTTGTATAAATCGAAAAGCTGAGATTTATATCTTTAAGTTACATCTGACAATATAGAGGAGCGTACATAGAAAAACTATGATGGTACCCCGGGCGCTAGCAACGCTCAGCCGTCAAGCATGGTCTAATGCTAAAAATAACAGCATGTGCTCCTCATTTTGCACAGCACTCTTGTTAATTTACTCCACGTTTCCCTGTTGATACAAAATTAAACACGCCTTCATTTTACCGCTCGTTTCCCGATTCACACCACAGGAAAGGCCAAATTAAAAACGAATGCTATACACGCCATTCCTTAATAATCTCTACGTACATTGCCAAATTACCAGCCGGTCATTACCCACTCGGGCCCACATGTCACTTGCAATTTCCCCACGCCACTCTCGCTAATTACCTTGTGCTTTCACACTGCATGCACGAGTTAATCGGAGGGCCCCACGTGCCAGCCTCTCGGTATAAATACCTTCCCGAGCAGACACAAGTGGCATTCGCAAAACACACAAATGCCCACAACCCTAAGCCGCACCACCCACAGCAACGAGGCAAGAAGGAGGACGAGGAGGCAATGGCCGCGCGATCATCGGCACCGGGCGCTGGACGCCCTCCGCTGCCGCGCTCTTCCGGCGCCACGGTGTCCCTCGCCAGGACGACGCCTGGGGAGTTTTTGTCGTGAAGTCGGCCTCGGCGCGTGCAGCTGCGCGCACGAGTGGGCCGTCATGTCCAGCTGTCTCGCCACATGTGCCTGGTGCCCGGGTTCGCCTCCGCGCGGCGGCGGAGGCGCTGCACGCAGGGAGCACCACCTGTTCTCGAAGTTCGCCAGTGGGTCGCCGCCGACGGGCGGCTAAGAACGGGGCCGCCGAGGAGGGCGCGGTCGTATGCACACGCGGACGGCCGAGGGGCCGGAGTACTTCCACGGAGGCTCTGCTGCACGGCGATGTCAAGGGGAGCAACGTGGTGATCGGCGCCGACGGGCGGCCAAGCTCGCAGACTTCGCGCGCTTAGAGCGGGCGACTCGGCAGTGCTCGGCGGCACGCCAGCGTTCATGGCGCCCGAGGTGGCACGTGGGGAGGAGCAGGCCCCGCCGCCGACGTGTGGGCGCTGGGTTGCACTGTCATCGAGATGACCACGGGCCGCGTCCCGTGGAGCGACGCGGACAATGTCCTCGCCGCAGTCCGCCAGATAGGGTACACGGACGCCGTGCCGGAGGTGTTGCCTTGGCTGTCCCCGAGGCGGACGACTTGGACCGATGCTGAAGACGTGTTTCGCGATCCAGGCCATCACGGGCGCAGCTCTTAGAGCATCCATTCGTGGCAATGTCATCCGGACAAAACAAAGAAGTGGTGAAGGCGATATGGGTGTCTCCGACGAGCACGCTGGACGCGCATTGTGGGAGTCGGAGACCGACGACGAGGCAGACCACATGTGGAACAGCCCGCCCGGCAGGATCAGGACAATGGCTTGCTCCCGCTTGGTGTTGCCAGACTGGGACTCCCACGAAGGCTGGATCAAGTTCTCAGCGGCATCTCTAGAAATGTTGCTAATATAGCAGCAGCAGATGATGTGGTTCCAGAGTGTCCGCCAAGAGGGTAAAGGCATTGGCGTGTCTGATATCATCCTTGCCAGATTGGGACTCCGACAATGGCTGGATCGTAGTCCGCAGCCTAACGCTGGTCGACGAGTAGAAGCGATGCCATTATGCCTGAAGAATTTGAAGTAGCAGCAGCCGATGAGCTATCCAACGATGCTTTGCATGTTGTGCATAGCGTAGGAGGAGTATGTAGTGATAAAGCTTTAGTTGAGCACCAGGAGGACGTTTTCTCCTTGAGTTCTTTCAGTTTCAGCGGGCAAATTGTGCTTGCTGTACATGTTGCTGATGCGGCCACTGGAAAGGCCGGAATAAAACAATGTTCCTTTTTTCCGTACTACATAGCTTTGCTTTTCTATGGTTTTAGATTGGATGATTTTGTATTGCATATGAACTTGACAAGAACGCAAAATGTGAGCAGAATTTGGGATCTAGAGGCATAATTAAACATGAGATGCTAGTCTTATTTCTGCAGAAGAAAAACGAACCAAGCGATTCGTGCTGAAATTATGCCTAGGAACTGTAGCGCATCCGACAACTGGTGGCTTGGGTGCTGTGGCACGTTCGACCAGAGGTTTGCATTGTTTGTATTCCTTTGTTTGCTCAAGAAATTATCAACTCATGAACATACGAATCTCAGGAGGAATAATGTTTCTACGTGCACTAAGTTCAGAATAACAGACGAGGAATGCCCCCAAATGGAGCAAATTAACATGGAAAGCAAATGTGGTTTGCCTACTGTTACTTTTCGTTGTTGTCTAGCCGTCTAGGGATAAGCAAGCCACATATGATTTTGAAATAAAAATCAAAAAGACTTTGCTTGATATTATTTCTCATCCAGATGGTGAAAGCAAACATTTTGCACGACTACAGGGCACAAAAAATGATTGGATACAGTTAAACAATAACCACTTCAAGCTATCATAGCTCAAAAGTTCACCACTTACTGCTAAAAATTCTTACGATGACTAGCTAGCTAGTGAGTAGTGATAAAAAAATTCGATCAAGGGCAGAGCGCCTGAGTGTAAATTGCTAATTGGCAATGAACTCCATCGGTTCTACTATATCCTCTTCACGAGCAATAATCGTGCACGCGCAAGATCGGTGCTTGGCAACTCCATCAGTGCAGGCCGTCGATGATAAGCGCCAGCTTCAAGCTGTAAGAGCCGCCGCCTGAGCTCCATAAACGAGTGACAGGTGATGACGTGTTGTTGGGCCCGACAGAACGCACGCCGAACATTAGTGCCGCGGCCTTGAGACTTGCCGGCCCGTATGTTGACCTGCGACGCCACGTACTTGACGTCGAACAGTATGGCGCCAAGATGACCAATTTGAGCAGGTGCGCCGCGTCGAGAGCCCGCCGTAGGTGATCCACGTGATGCTGCAGTTGAGTATGCCGGCACAGTCGAGCTTGACGGCCCTGGGCCCGCAGAACGCGACGGACTCCGGCGCTTGGCGGTCGCGACCGACGTCGAGTCCGCGAAGCCCAACGGGAGCCGGCCGGCGCTGCCGCAGGGTGATCCCGAGCTGCAGATGCGAAGCTCAACGACGATAGTTAGTTTTGGCGAGCGATAGCGCCGCTTCACGTTGAGCTGATCGAGGAGGGTGCCTCGGGCGGGCGGTGGACGGCGCCGGTATTCGGTGTCCACCGCGACGAAGGGTACTTCGCGAGGAAGGACCAGGTCATGGCTACCTTTGCCGCAGACGTTATGCGCTGCCGGACTTTGCGCATGCAAGACTGGGCGGCATACTGGCTGGCGAAGAACGGACGGCCAGAAGCGACCTCCTTTTGGTACTGTATACCATGAAGAATGATCATATGCATACAAAGATTAGTCTCATGATCAAGGACTAGTATGCACATTTTTAACAATTGGAATTACAACCATACACAATATTATTAAAGCGAAAGCTATTGATACAGAGCAGTCTTACAATTTAAAGTATATCAGAAGGAAAAGCAAAAGTCTTGTAGTGTACCCATCCAATCCTCAGGCAACTGATAAGGCATGAACCCTAGAAAAACTAGCTAAGATAATCTCCGCATCGTGTGTCAACTACATGTCGACTAGAGGTTCATTATCTTCACCTAAAACCAACAAATAAGTAAGATTGATTATTTTCGCATCAAGAAGACTTAATGTGGTATTTGCAAATGCGAATAATGCACTATATCAAAGGAGGCTTTACGTTAATTTGCATAAAGCGAATTTATTTTGTAAATCAAATTGTAATTTGCAAAACGGAATTTATAAAAGCAAGTTTGACTGATATGAAAATAACAAGTACGTAAAGCATAATTAATAACTCACATACCCTCCACGACGTGAGAATCGAGACATCCAATTCCTGCCAACACCATTCTTTGCTAACACAAGGCTAACAGATGAAACCATCCCTTTTGAAAATAAGAAAACTTCTAACTCATGTCAAGCGCATCAAGATTTCCATGACCGTGGAATGGCTTTAAAAGATTTAACCTCAGAGAGGTGTACACTTTACCCACAAGAAATGATCAACTCTTTGTGCAAGCTATTAGCACAATTCCTTTGGTGTACCGCAGAGCAATCATAACATAACCGTTACATTACCTAGTCCTAACTTTGCACCAGCCCAGTGATGAAAAACCCATGTTATGGTGTAAATGTTTGTACAGTCACTATACAATAAAGGATTAAGTATATCCATAGCATGGCGTACACCGTTGTATCAGCAAACGTTATTCCCAACACCTTAGTGTGGGCGTCCCTCCGAGCAATCACCACCAAAGCCTGTGACTACTCCAAATTTCTACCAATGTGCAAAGCTAGTTCTATGTAACTTAATAGGTTAAGACTATCCCATGTCAAGACTTGTGGTTGTACGATAATTCTTGGTTTAACGAACACCGAAGTTCGGTCTTAATCCGACACGGCGATAATCTCCCCCTACACTATGTGCAAGTCCATGCATCTCCAGCTATTGCCAGTAATCGCCCACGTTAAAACCATAGTTTTGTTTTGAATTTTTATACCAAAATACCAGTAATCATCATCATGTTTCAATATCTCAAATGATTAGTTTATCCAAATTGTTCATCCCAGTTCTAAAGCATGGCTAAGCATGATTATTAAATCGTATATACCCAAAGTGATATTATATATTGTCTAACCTTAATTCTAGGTTTACCAAGGTTCACATATCAATACTTATCAAAGAAGTTCTATGAAACAATGGGTATATCTACTGATACCACAAAATAGCGAATTTACAGAATATAAACGTATGCATGAAACAACTTGATAAACAAATGAAAATTAAATATTGGGATCAATATGATCAAAGGGGTGCTTGCCTTGCTTGTTGATTTCAGTCATGGAGTTGGAGTCGATCGCTGCGCACTCGAACGCTTGCAGGTACGCCGTGAGCTCATTCAAAATATAGCTAATAACAAACTTTTAATAAGGACAAAAAGAAATCGATGGAAAAATCGACATGAATCTACTACATCAAACATATGTGATTTAGGTTTAGAGTTTTCGATTGCATGAGTTTTGGTTTATGAATTCAAGATGCAAAAATTATTTGGATTTATAATATTAAGACCTAATTCTCCCATGGTAAGCTATGTGCATCTAACTTTTATCTCTAAAAGTCTTTTGCATTTTAATGTTCAAATTGATTTAGAGAAGAGAAAACAAGAAAATAAAATGTTTGTTCTCTCATGTTGTCTCACCTATTTTCTCATTACTTTTATTTTGGTTCGTGTTTAGAGACATACGTACTATTTTATTTTATGTACCTATTTCTTCCTATATATAATATTTATTTATTTATTTTGTTTATGCTATCATTATTCTATTTTGCCGGCCAGGTCGGCATGTTTTTATTTTATTGGCCCATACCACTCTAACCCTACTCGCTTATCGCTTTCATCTATTCCTCCCAACTAAGGATGACAGTTTTATCCATGGGTTTGGATATTCGTGGATACCCGACCCGATAAGGGTGGGCATGGGTAGCACTTCAGACGTATGGGTTTTTGGGTTTGGGTACCTGATAAGGACACAGATAGGTGTGGGTGTCAATTTGTACCCATGGGTATCCTATGACATGTGGGCTCCACTTTTTATAAGATATATATTAAAAAATTAAAATCGTGAATTACCTCAATGAGAGGTTGAGACACACATAAATTTGTAAAAGGCAATATTATATTCGAAACTTTTGAGCATATATCATACTTTGAATTTGTTTTGCACATATTATATGACGAGGGCTGGGTGCTCCTTGACCAGCCCAAGACGGGTCAACGGATCCCCAAGCTCGGAAGGCCCCGACCACGACTGGATGTGCAACCGAGGCGCCGACCTAGAGCTCAGGACTGAGCTCGACTCCGCCGACCTGCTCAAGCGGATCTCGCTCGAAGCCTTGGTCCGCCTGGATTGCGGATCTAGCGCTTTGACCGACAGCTCACGAGAGCGGGTCGGGATGACTCAGAGTGTGCGTGCAAGTTCGAGGGCGCTGTCGTCACAAGGTGCACGGAGGCCCCTTCCCGAGGATCGCCTTCCGCCGCAAGTGCAGAGGGAGGATAAAGACCAAGGACGACAAGCTCCAGTGGGGACGTAAGACAACCTAGTACACACAAAGCAATCGAGCTAGGAATCACCATTGTTGTCTTGAGTTGTAAACACATCCCCGCATAACGATATAATAATCACCGCCGCAAGGCGATCGGAGTAGAGCTATTACCTTCACTGGGGGCTCGAACCAAAGATAAATCCTTGTCTCTTGCTCGTCGCCTTGCTCGACCATCATCACGCCCGCTTCTTCTTCGCTCGAGCGAACGCAGCTCGGGTCCCGTGAACACACCGACCCCACCTCATTTTGCGGTCGGCGATCCCGACGCCGCATACCGCACCCACCATGGGGCCCGATTGTTTTGTTCTTTCGCAGAACGACACCAGATCCTGTGAGCATGGCGCTTCGCCGATGGATTTTCCTCGCACGGACCGACTCAGGTCCTCGTTTCACGCCGCCGCCGCCACTCGAGCAAAGACGCTCGTAGCGAACGGTAAGGCGCCGAGGGGATGCGGATGACCGTGATCCGCAGACTCAAGACGCCGCCGGATGGTGCAAAGGCCATCAACCAAGCCATATAGCCTTCTCCGGGAGGCCCAGAGAAGGCCAAGACGCCCTCCGAGCCGCCAGTTCCCTCCTACCGGAGCGCCTGCTTATCGCCGGTCATGATCGACCCCGAGTAGGGCGAGGTCGGAGTTTTGGCCGAGCCCCGCCGAAGAACTCGATCGGGCCGCGACCGAGGTCGCACCTCCGCAGCACCGGTCAACACTCGGGACCCGCCTCCAGAGAAGCAATGATAACACGCCGCGCACACCCAAGACTCCACCGGACGCCTCGCAGAGTTGGCTCCCGAGCAACGGGCTCGGACGAGGCTTTGACACGACGCCAAGCGCCCCACGGCACCAGACCGACTCAGTTCGAACTAAGCCACTCCGAGTCGACCGCAAAGCAAGTTCATGGACCTCCCCGGACGTTTCCACCTAAGCGCCGCAGGGTCCAGACCGCCGCCACCAACCAGCGATTCCGCGTTCGCACTATGGTCGCTCCTCTGGCCAAGGTCGGCCACGCCACCGACCAATCCGGCAGCAGAGGGATCTTTGTCGGCGATGACCACGACCGC